>QGSO01000955.1:0-93374 GCA_011037825.1 Carya cathayensis | reverse complement strand
CCCATGCAGCCAGGTACATCTCCCGCCATAGCCAAGCAACGCACTTGAGCTCTACGTGGTCGAGTCCATCTCCCGCTCATCTCGCTAAGTTGAGCTATGCGCTTGCGATGAAGGTGGGCTGCTAGAGTCAGTAAAGAAATAAATTCTAGCAGCTGAACCCTGGCTATCCGTTCCCCTCGTGTTTAAGTAAGGGAGAAGAGTGCGTCAGGAGGCAAGGGGAACATTGTTAGGAGAAAGTGGGAAAGTGAGAGGTGCTCAGACACACAAAGCGAAGCATACCTCACCACTGTAGGGGGCCCCCAAAAAGAGGCATCAGACAAAAGGGGACGTCTAGACGACTTCAAACGGGTTCTTCTACACCTTTGACTTCTTCTTCAACCACTCGAAAAGGGAGCTCCATCGAAGGGATATTCTCTAGCAAATATATTCAATATCTCCATTGTACAATGAGAAATGAGAGGCTATGAGAGAATGTAATAAGCATATTATAATGGATCTCTCCTCCTCAAACGCCTATGGACGTAAGTATTATGCCGAATCACATAAATATGTGTTTTCATCTCTCTTTAATTTCTCTCCACTTATTTTCCTTTCACTGCCTTGAATGCGTACACTGATACTGTATAGCTGCACCGAATCACTACCGGGAGCACCAGACCACACCGATCAAGGCCTGAATCATCATAGTGGGCTGGGAATTACTATTTCTCCCATTCCAGCTTGTTGTGCGATCTTTCATGCATCAACATTAGTGTAATATTATTTTTTGAGTAAATTTTTTTACAACAACTGGGTTTTTTAGTCTCTTGAATAAATGCAATTTCCACCATGTCCAAATATGAGATTACCACTACAAGAAATTTAATTTTTAGGGACGAAGTTACTTAATTTCGTCCCTAGAAATACTTTTCTGAGACGAATTTTTAATTTCGTCTCAAAACATGAACAACCTTATAAATTCGTTTGAACTAAAAAATAGTAGTTCGAACTGGAGATTCTGAGACGAATTAGGTCGTCTCCAAAAATCTATACCGTTCGAACTAATAAAATTTAATTCGAACAGATAATTAATTAATTCGAATGCAATATTATTTGTTTGAATGAGTATTAACGTGTTCGAACGGTATTATTTAATTGAAAAGATATATTGTTAAAATTGTAAGAATACATATTTTTTCTATTAATTTTTTATCATTTCCAAAGTAAATAAAAGGTTCTATATATTTTATATTATGATTTACAATGAATTAAAATATTTAAAAATTCATAAATTAATTTTATGTAATTAATTTAAAAATATTTTAGTTAAGTAAATATTAATTTAAAGATAGTGTCATTTTTTCAATTATTGTGAACATTAAGTATAATGAGAAGAAAATATAATTAACAATAAAGAAGCTAGCAAACACTAAAAATAAAAACCATACTGCATTAATTACATCCCAAAATGAGTTAGACGTTCTATACAACATAAAAGAAGTAAAATAATAACTAACAATATTTATTTATTAAATAAATCAAAATCCTCCTATAAGGTTTGCAAGCGTCCTTCTACGTCCTTAAACTTCTCCATCATGGGCTGAATGAATTCCCTTAATATAATTTGGTGGTGCTCCGCCAATATAGCTTGTACCTCATCCGGAGTAGCCCCAGCAGGGTGTCTCTCGATAGGGCCAGCAACAGTAGAAGCTGGATCAGTAGGCGGAGGCTGATCCTCTAGTGTTGCACGAGTCTTCTGGAAGTGACCCTTGCTCTTACTGAATGTGATCTTGTTAACGGGCCCCATCTGTGGCGACCTCCGCTTAGTCAGAGTCATTGTAACCCCTGAATGGAGTAGGAGGTTAGATATCAACAGTGCAAATGGTAGACTACCTCCACCCGAATAGCGTGACTCTGTGCGAATGCGGAGGAAGAAATATAATGCCAGATCAATCGGCTCCCCCTGTGCTAACCTTAACAAAAATCTGGCCCGCTCAATCCCGAAATCAGTCTTGTGTTTCTTCGGATCAATGTTATACCCGACAATCAAATTAAGCATTCTGAAAAATGTTATACAGTTGGCCTGTCGGATCACTTTACTGCCATCATATGGAGGAGCCGAAGGGTCCCGCACTAGGTCACGAACCTGATCGTCTGTGAGACCATCATCAGGTACCTCATCGCTGCTCTCACTATCATTTAAGCCAGCATCCAGCTCTGCGGTCTATACATGCGGCGCTAGCGATGAGGATGCGACTGTTGTGTCCTCTCCAGATGGTGCAATCGCTGCTCTCGCTGCTGCTGCTGCTGCAGGATATGCACCGGGCTCTCGCCGCAAATCAAGAAACTCAGCAATAATGCGGAGAGAGAATATAATACTCACTTCCCGGACTACTAAGTTATAGTATAAAGTATCACCAGACTGCTCACCCATGGTACGGTAAAACTCACCGACCATCTCAAGATATGTTGTGCCCCTCTGTCGACAGATCGAGGTCCATCCACGATCAGTGATGATGTCATGTATGCTCCGCCCCTCCCAAGTGAGGTCACGGAAGTCACCCAGAATGATCTCCTGCTCAACTCGTATAGGCCTCACGGCCGGCTGAGAAGGAGTTGCGGAGCTACTTTCAACTGTCTGGGATCGGGAATGTTTTCTTCCGCTGCTGCTTGCCATTAGTATACTATTGATGTATAAAATATATATGTAATCGAATTAAAGTGAATTTGAGGAATGATGATGTTGTGCTGTCATGTTTGACAACTGCTTATTCGAATGGATTCTAATACGTTCGAATAAGGGCTGCCAAGAGGTGATATTTAGTTCGAATGATTAAAATTCAATTCGAATGGCCTTTAATTCCATTCGAATTAATTTTATGTTTATTCGAATGAACATAAGATTAATTCGAATGACCTCAGATAACTCCATTCAAATGAGCCTAAATTCCATTTGAATAAAATTATATTCCATTCGAATGAACCTAAATTCAATTCGAATGGCCTTGACTTTCACTCGAATGGAATTTATATTTATTCGAACGGAACTGAGCCAAACAGACATGGCTGAGTCGACTCAGTCTCGAATCGACACAATCATTTTTCAACCCGAATCCAAGATTTTAATCGGTAGAAATGATTTAGGAGTAAATCCCCATCATTTCTACCGATTAACATTGTGTCATTTGGCCCCAAAACAACAAAATGGGGCCGGATTGATTCAAAATCCGACCCCCCCAAAACTAACGAAAAAATTAATAAAAATTGTGTCATTTAACCCATACCTCTTGTTCTAGGAGATTTGTGGACTTGGTCGGAATTCGTGGCAGCGTTGTGGCTGCTAACGGCGGAGGAATCGACCATAAGTTCGAATGAGAAGATGCACGAACTTACTGGAGAAGAAATTGTATCGCGGCTTATATAACGTAATCTCGTTCGAACTGAATTGTAATCAGTTCGAACTAAAAAGGTATAAGTTCGAACTAAAAGGGTATAAGTTCGAATGAATTATATAATACTTCATAAAAATATATATATATATATATAAGTACAAGAGGTAAAACATTACGTTTTATATTAGTAATACTAGTATTAGTACTAATAAAAAATTTCTCACTAGTATATAAAATATAGTATATATATAATATATATTAGATAACTATATATAGATAGTATAGAGTTTTATACTAGTTACTTACAATATATATAAGTAACTAGTATATATATATGTAATAGTATATATATTATGCATTAGATGAGTATAAAATAGTATTGTGTAAAGCATTGCATTATAAAGTAAATATACTAAGTATATAGTAAAACATTGCATTAAATATAAGTATAAAAAGCATATTTCTAATATATTTAGTTTGTATATTAGTAATAAATCAAGTACTTGGACTATATTATAAAGTATTACAGTATTATTAGTTTTCATATTTTGATGCTATCTATACTTTAATATCACTTAGTATTATACTATTAGTGATACTTAGTATTATACTTATAGTGATACTAACTATAAGTATAACACTATTAGTGATTGTAAATAAAATATTATACTATTTTAAATACTTAATATTATAGATTGATAAGAAACTTAGTATTATGCTATTAGTGACACTTAGTATTATATAGTGTATATAATTTTTACATATACACATAATAATATTGGGTGTATTATGTGTATAGTTATATATTTCTCTAATTATCTGTTCGAACGAATATAATATCAGTTCGAATAGAGATAATTCCTGTTTGAACGAATTTTTTTTGTTTGGAGGGAAAATTCGCGCCAAATTATCAGTATATGCTAGAGAATATTCTTTTTTTTTGTTCGAACTGGAAAAATATTAATTCGAACAGGAAAAAATTGTGGGAAAAATTTGTGGTTTTTGGATTTTCGCCTTCAAACTTCTAAAAAATTAGTTCGAACGGAAATGCACATATTATTAATCCGATCCTTTCAGTTCATTTTCACTCGGATTAAAGTTTGAGAAAAGGAGAGAGAGCGTGACAGAGGCTGTGAGAGAGTGTTGTGGAGAGAGAGAGCTTGAAAGCATTGAGAGAGAAGAGATTCTTGAGAGAGAAAGGAGAAGGACAAGAGGTAAGTTGTTTTTTTTTGTATTTTTCATACCGATTTTCATTTACAAGTATCTTTATATTTGTTGCATTTATTTGTTGGGATAGAACAACAGTTTAATGTGTTTTATGTATATATAGGTATTGTGGATTGATATTTTTATTGGATTGCTAATACAAGAGGTAAGTTTTCTTAGTTTTCTAAGTTGTTTAATAATCATATTTATGGATAATCATATAGTTTTCAATGTGTTGTATTGAAATATGACATCATGAATGTGAAAATTGTGTTTTGTGGTTCAGTTTTTTCCTCTGTTTCGTGACTGGTTTCTGGCTTAGTTTAATTCGAACGCTCTAAATACCATTCGAATTGATTTAGATGCCATTCGAACAAAATCTAACTCGACCAGCGTTTTGTTCAAACTTATAGAGTGTTTGTTCGAACAGTATCAATTAAATATTTATAATGTAGTTCTAATTAAATAGCTTAATACTCTAAATATAATAATAAGATATTTAATTAAAAAATTATAATTAAATATTTGAAAATATTTAAGTACTCAACAAGTATAAAATATTTCAAAATCTTTAAGGACCCATCATGTATACTTGTAATGTAATCTTCATATCAGTATGTGATGTATACTTGTTATGTTTACTACTGAGCGTTTGGATTTTGTAGTTATTTTACATGCAGTTATTTTACATGCTTGTTATATTTGTGTAGGTATAATTCTTATAAAAATATTTCATGTATCTTGTTCGAATAATAATTTATTATAATTTCAAACGGATATGCCTCCTAAACGCAAAAGAACACGTGAGCCATCCCCACCACTTACCAAATCCCCGTGTACTTCACCTGCCAACAATGGTGAGCCACCATCACCAGAACTAGAACAAGGTATTTTATCATTGTATGTCTTTCAAATAAAATTAATTTAATTAAAATATATGCTTTAATTTTTGTATATATAGCTATTGTAAACCAGCGCCGAGTTAGAGGCATTACGAGGGGTGTCTGCATAGAAAAAGTAAGGAAAGTGGGTAAAATTAAAGTTGATATATCTGATAATCACACCGGTAGGTCTGGGGATTCAGCAGCTTGGCTTGTCTTATGTTGGTACACTTACTCGCACGTATGCACCGATGGCTACATCCTCCTAGTCTAAAGTTCTCAAAGATGTGAAAGACCACATCAAAAATCGTTGTCTGGTAATAAGTTACTTTGTATAACATTTTTATTTAAATAATGTTTGAAATTATACTAATTGTTTATAATTCTTTGAAGAACGAGTTTGAACTAAATTTTGGTTGGCGAGAGGATCGACTAACGATTGAGGAACTGATGTCGAATGCATTCCGGAGGTACAAAGGTCGATGCCATGCACACTATCAGAAGTTCAGTACTATGATAGAGGCGCGTCAAAATCCATTCAAAGCAATGCCACCAAACGAATGGGAGAAAGTTTGTGATCTGTTTGAAGATTCTACTTATCAGGTAATTTCGCTACTATCTTTTGTTTAATAATATATAATAGATGTATTAAATAAAAATTATAATACTTTTTTTTAGAAACGGAGTACAGTGAACAAAGCAAATAGATCAAATTTAACGATACACCATCACGCGGGTTCTCGATCTTTTCATCGCTTGTAAAAAAAAATGGTTAGTTATTTTTGTCTCCATTAAATCTTAATATATACACTTTTTTGGTAAAAATTATGATATTAATTTTTATTTTGCAGCAAGAAGAAAATCCTACTGATTATGATCTGACCCAATTGTATGCTAAAGCACATAAAAATTGTGATGGTGTTTGGAGCAATCCTGAGGCAGAGGCAAATTATGTAAGTTTCAGTTTATTTAATTTCATTATCTAAATATATTTTTGTTATATATATTAATTTTAATGTTTTTTTTTCCAGAACAAGATGATATCTCTTAAAGACACTGCTGCGGATCCATTTGATGAATCATCTGTCAACGATGCTCAAATTTTTTCTCAAGTTCTTGAATCACGTTCTGGATATTTGAGGGGCTTAGGATGTTGCGTAAAGCCATCCTCAACATCTTCATCCTCTTCTAAAGCTAGATCGAATGACGACAAGACTAAAAAATTAGAGGAAACTACACTTGAGATAGAACGATTGAGATCGAATGAAAAAGAGTTGCTGACCCGATTATATCAAGCAGCAGATTTAGAAGCAAGATTGGAAGAGAGGCTACAATTAAATAACCAAAAAATGTTTGAATAATTTCAATTAATGATGTCCCAAAACCCACTACCACCACAATCATAATTCATTTGGTTTTTTTAATTGCCATTAATATTTATGATGTTTGTAAACATTTGAACAATTGATGTATATAGATTACAATTTGATGTATATAGATTACAATTTGTATTAGTATCAATTTCATTTTGTTTGATCAATGTCATTCGAATGGTAAATTACCATTTACGCATACATTAGAACAAAAACATATCCATTCGAACAAACAAATTACCCATTCGAACAAAAAAATACCCATTCGAACTTACCAGGAAACACAATCCATGCGTTCGTTCAAACAATTAAATACTCATTCGAATAAATTCATTTTTAAAACTCCGTTCAAACAGAAGATTTAAGTAAATAGATTGTTTGTTCGAACAGTTAATATTTTTCTTCGAACTAAAGTCACTTACCAACTTGTTTGTTCGAACGGACCTGGTCAGATATGGTTATTGGTTCGAATTAACATTTCATGTTGTTCGAACAAAAATATTTTCATTCGAATTTGATTCTGAGACGACATTTTTTTGTCTCAGAAAAAATTTGCTGTTCGAACGGTTTCGATCAGTTCCGCCCAAATTTGTCCCTAAAAATACTTTTTGCAAACTCCGAAAACTTTCCGAGATAGATGGCCTTTTTGAGACAAAATAGAGACGAAAATTTTTCGTCTCCCAAAACTTTTAGGGACGAAATTCCCATTTTTTGAGACAAAATTTTTTGTCTCAAAAAATCATCTCTCTTGTAGTGTACATAGGTCTTACGTCTATTTTCTTTATAGATTTCTTGAATAATTATGACTACCGATCGATCGAGGAGACGTCCAAAGATGTTATTACGATATTGAGCTAGCTATTGATAATATTGCATATACATTACAAAAAAATTAAAGTAAAGAAAATAGAAAAATAATAAAAAAATCCATATGATTTGCCTTTATTATTATTTTTTTTTATAAAAATAAATATCGTTCAATTTATTTTACTATTTTTATTTTTTGACGGAAAAAGACTGATAATATAACATCTTCCTACATTATAATTCATATATCAGAATTAAAGAATTCTGGAGTACCCTATCCAAAACACTGACAGATAATAATATATATATATATATATATATATAATGAAATTTCCTCGATCTTAAACCATATATAGTACTCGACGTTGATCACGGTGGCCATGAGTTGACATGGCATGGCATTGTCATATGGCATTGCAGCTCGATCAGGATTTTTTCTAATATTTCCTTTTGAATTAAAACACGTGATTATGACTATATATCGCATGAATTGTAATATATATTGACAACAAGGCCTAAAAGAAACCTCACCTTATCCATGCTTGTATTAATTGACATGTTAAAAAGTAAATACGCCTATCTTTTAATTATTATTCTTAATTAACGTGTTACCTTCCAATTGCATGTTTTTAATTCCCAAAGGCATGCAATTTCTAGCTAGCTAAGCTTAAATTCCAGACTATTAAATAGGAGCTAGGGGCTGTCTTTCATTCAAACTTATATATTTATACTTGATGATCGACGCTTACCGGACCGGATAGTTACGTAGGCATTTGACCTCACTACAAGAATCTGGGCTTTTTCCAGCGATTTTTTAAATGCTGCAAAAAAAATCGTTGCAATATATGAGTTATAGCGGCGATGTTATAATCGTTGCAAAATTTAATCCTAATTAGTGGCGAGGTGTGTCACTTAAGTTATACCAGCGACTTACTATACATTTAGCGGCGAAACAACTCGCTGCCATATATTCATAAATATACGGGCGCCAAAATTGCCAGATTATTTTCCCTCCATGGCCCCTTCTCTGCAATTTCAAGCCCGTAAGCTTGGATCTCCGTTGCCTCAACCTTCAAACCCATTCTCGGTAAAGCTTCGTCCCTCCGTCGCCTCAAACTACAAGCCAGAAAAACTTAATGCTGTGAAGTTTGGTCCCTCCGTCGCCTCAACCTTCAAACCTATTCCCGGTAAAGCTTCGTCCCTCCGTCGCTATAGAACTACCTTGAAGCCAAAAAAATTTCATCCCCTGAAGCTTGGTCCATTCCCGTGAAAGCTTCTTCCAATCTACCTAATTTTTTAAATTTCATCTTCTTCAAGGGCGAGAAACCCATTCGGTCATTTCCATCCAGACCAAACCCTAATAACACCCAAAAAAAATTCGTCTTCTTCAATCGCGAGAAACCCTCAGTTGTAGCCACTCGCCGTTCCCCATCGCCACTCACCGTTGTTACACCAACAAAGGAAAGGACATTCTATGATTCTAACTTCCCTGAAAAAGGCTGCCGGCTGAAAAATTCTTTTGATTGCGTTGGTAGGATCCTTTGAATTCTGTTCATTATGATTCTTATGATTGTTTTCAACATTTCTATGTTCGGTGCACGATTAGCTTCTTTTCGCTTATCTTAATGATGCCATATAATGAGGAACCTTGTGCCCTGCAATGAAGAAGTTTTGTGGTTGGTGGCCATTGTTCGGGGCACTCCTTAGTTGTATCAAAGAGAACCCAAACTATCTTTTTCTTTCTCTCTTATTTAATTTTTGTAGCTTCGGCACTGTAGAATTCGGGACTGATAGAGCATCTGTTGGTTGGTGGACATTTATCATTTTTATTTTTTATGAAATTTAATAAAAAAATTACACAATAGTTTGCCCTTTCTGTTTTGTAAATTGATGCATTGGATTTCCTTTTATTTAAAAGTACACGGCAAAACAGAGTGACCATCAAATGTGAATTAAGTTTGGTGTAAATTAAAAAATTAAAAAATTAAACAGAGTGTCAGTGGATACTCTTTGTATTAAACAAAGCCATATCCAAAACTGTAGCTTCTCTGGAATCGTATGAGTTCTCTGATGCATCAAGTACAGTGTATTCTTGGTGGCAGTACCAACTATGTGATGTTTTTATTGAAGCAATTAAGCCTTTCTTTGCTGGGAATGATCCAAAATTCGAGTCTGCAAGGAGTTTGGCTCGAGATACACTTTGGTTATGTCTTGACAATGGGTTGCGATTGCTTCATCCTTTTATGCTGTTTGTTACAGAAGAATTGTGGCAGCGCCTTCCTTCATCAAAGCACAGTGCAAGGATAGAATCTATTATGATATGCGAGTACCCATCGGCTGTTGAGGTTAGTTTAGCTTTTTAATTTGTAGAGAAAATATAAGGCACTGTTAAGCTACAATTATTATATCTGACTACTGATTTAGAGGTCATGTAGCTTTTTAATTTGAAAGAGAAAATGAAGGCACACATAAGGTGGACCATTAGATGGTTAACTAGAAGTGGGGTGGACCATTTATTTCCTTACAGGAAGGCTGTTACTTGGACCAGAAGAACTTTGCTTGGTATATATGTATATACTTTCTAAGCATAGTAGTGCTACAGTTAACACTTTGGTAACTTTTGACATGTGATACTTTTCCTGATGATGAAGGGCTCTTTCCTCTATGCATCATATTTTTTTTTATTGCTGATAGAACGTAAGACAATTCAAATAAAGGTTTATTCTTCCTCATCTACAAATATCCAAATTTTTATGCCTAGTACCCCATCGATAGTTCCAACTATATAGGAACAATAATCAATTTTAGCTTGAATAGTTTGTAGAGGAACTCTAAAATCTTTGCCGCATGTGGGTGGTTCACGGGCTTTTTGGGTCATTAGGAGCTCTCTAGTATGGGTTAGGTGTTTTCTTGTATACGTCCAGTTTACTTGGTTTACTCCTATTGATATATATAATATTTTTACTTATTAAAAAAAAAGTATAGTTATGATTTTTTTCGGCCAATCTGTCTATTCCGCAAATAAATAACAGTTATATTCATCAATATGTATGGTCTTAGATCGTCAATAATGACTTCTTTAGAGTTCAGCTACTTGATCGATCCACTTACTTCTATTATGTTAATCTTAATTAAACCCATGTTTGAATTGAAATTGAGATACTGCTGCAAGTTCTTCCCCTCTGAATCAGATAGATTCATTTCTGAAAGAGGTTTACAGTAAGTTCTTTCAAAATTGACTATTTCCCCCTCTGTTAGAGGTGTTCCATTGATCAAATATGTGGTATATTTGTGTTTCTCCCATGCAACATGGCCACTTTTTCTTATTTTAGTATGCTGTGTAGGCTGTCTAAAAGTTTATGGAGGTAACTGTAATATTTTGTAGTTCGTATAATAAATGCTGACAATATTCTTCATGTTCCAGTGCTGGACAAATGAAAGGGTGGAGTATGAGATGGATCTTATAGATTCTGTTGTGAAATCTCATGTTGCACAAAACGATTAATAGTGTTGCACAAGAAAAAATCAAAACTCTCACTGATTATTTTTTGAAGGAAGAAAAGTGGATAGTCTAGGGTGGAACCTAGGTTTTAGTATAAGCACTCCTACTGGGTTCTTTAATCTTGTATGCGCCTTAAAATAATTTCCTCTCCAATGAACTTTTGTGGACAAATTTCTGAAAACAGATCATGAAAAAAAGAATTCCAAAATAATCAAACAGAATGCCAAGGAAGTTCAAATTTTTTGTTTCATCTTCTTCTTTCTAAATTGTAAATCTAAGTAGTTTTCTCTTAAATATAGAGCTTAATTTGCCCGATTGAAAATTGCACATTTCAATAACTCTAATTCTTGCTATGGTGTTTCTGCCCTTAGGCGTCCAGCTTTTGTGCTCTGCCGAAGTGATGCAGTTAAGGAGATTATTAGCAGCCATCAACTGGAGATTACTACTCTTGCCAATTTATCGTCTATGAAGATACATCACTTACAATGCTTTTTAAAAAGTGGTATGAAGTTTGGCAGACTTCTTGGTTGTTCATTGGGTAAACTATACATTTTTTGTGAAGTGAAATAAAAAATGTCGGAGGCTTTACCACTGAGAGAGACCTTTGGCTCAACAGGATTAGGGTTTTAGTGCTGCATTGATGCTTTGGATAGGTCCCTTTTTATTCCCAGCTGATTAGAGATCGTTTGAGTTAGTTTATTTTTTATTCTCATTATAAGGAGTAGTGGTGCTCATTTTGCGCTTCATGCATTTTAAAGCAGCAGTATTTTAGACCTCTTCCATTCTTTCCCATATGGTTTTGAATCATGCACGTGGTGCTGGCCCATGGACGCTGATATTTTTTTTTTTGCCCCCACTTTGTATTGCATATTTCCCCCTGTTGAAGCTTTTTGTGATCATATGTTCACATGTGCATCGATGTGTTAAATGCACATGTTATTTTGTTCAACAATGGTATCTGTCCACGTATAGGCTATGAAAATTTTTTCATCGTCTCATTCTCTAAGATATACATACATTTACCTGGCCTACTTGCTGTTTGGCGCCCTATCAATTTTTCATGTTCAATGGAGATTAACGTTGAATTTTGTTATTTAAAACCATTTGGTTAAAACGCTTCTCATCTGCAAAACTATCATTATACAGGTAATAAGTGAGAATGATGCTCTCCAGTTGGATGTGCAGTATCGGTTGTAAATGAAAACGTTTCTGTTTATCTTGAGCTTCAGGGAACTCTTTCTCCTGAAGCAGAACTTGAAAAGATCAGGAAAAAGACGGACGAGATTCGGAAGTAAGATTCTAGCTGCAATTATTTATCTCATTTTTGTTTTCAATAAAAAATCAGAGAGTATCCAATTATTTAAACAGAGTGACAGCTAATTAGCCATATAATGTAAATTAAAAAATTGATGGTGGACCTTGTAAGTCTGGTGTGAATTAAGTTTCTAATTATTTAGGTTGATTAGTAAATAATGTGAATTAAAAGGTGCTTTATTATCTGATTGCATTCCTAGCTCTCTCTTTTTTTTTTTTTGTAATTCCTCTTTCATTGAATTGAATGATGGGATATCCTTATTGTGCAGGCAGGTTCATATCTCCTCTCATTGAAGAGTTGAGTGAGAAATACCCTCACGTGAAGACATATAAGATTGACATTGACCAGGTAGGAAGGGGGTACTGGGATGTTTTCTTTTCCAATTTTGGTTAATTTGCTTGGAAGTTGGAATCATCATGTTCATCATACAATTTTTTGTATAAAATCTTATGTTGACAAAAAATAATTTCAAGTCTGGAATGCAGGTATTTTGGTTTTGCTCTCATGATTGAAACCATGTTATTATAGCAATTCTTGGAAACATTAGTTAAGCTTTTCTGAAAATTTTCTGAAAATTTAAACTTTTACCTTTACGTATGTGTTTCATTTTTTTGTCTTTTATTAATATTTGTCTTTAAGTATGGAGACCTTAGTAGGCCATGATAAAGTTCAAATTTAAGTAAGAAAAATAAATATTTCAAAACTAATAAAATATAAGAATTAACACTATAAAACAGCCATATAGGTTGATTTAATAATTTTTTTTTATTTTTTAAAATACTATTTGCGGCGACTAAAAGTCGCCGCAAAAAGTTTTATTGTGCGGCAAATAGTATTATACAACCAAAAACAAATTTTCCAGCGATTAAAAAATCGCTGGGAAAGAAATTTCAAGAAGAAATAGACTTTCTGAGCGTTAAAATAGCGCTGCCATATCATATCTCAGCGATTTTGTAATCGCTGGGAAAGAAAGTTGAGCTCGAAAAACTTTTCCCAGCATTAAAAATATCGCTGCCATATCATATCCCAGCGATTTTGTAATCGCTGGGAAAGAAATTTTAAACAGGAAAGATATTTAGCAGCGATTAAAAAATCGCTGGTATAGAAAATAGCAGCGACTAAATTGTCGCTGCCAAGTGAGATTCCGTTTTTGAATTTATTTTGCGGCGATTTAATAATCGCTGCGATAGACCCCATTTTTGGCGGCGATTGTTTGTTTCCGCCGTAGTAAATATGAACTGGCTGAATAGTACCGGCGAACATCCGGCGACATAGAAATCGCCGGGATATATGTATGGCGGGGATTTTCATGCTTTTCCCAGCGATTTGTCATCGCCGGGAAAAATGCAATCTGTTGTAGTGTCGGAAGCGTCTGGCGAGCAACAAAAAGAATCTAAAGAAATCGGAAAGGGGGTAGGGGGAAGGGGAAGCAGGTACGAGAAGAGAGAGAGGAAGCAGGTGCAAGAATTTAGATCTTGTGGATTTTGTTGTCTTTTCCAGATTTTGTAGGGTTGTTTTGTCTTTTCTATTTAGTGTGGATGGTGTGTTAAAAATCAAGGCTGAAGAATAGATTTTCTCTTATATAATATACTATAGTAACATGATCCCACATGATCTATTTCATACTACTATTCTAACGTGGCAATATCTATTAGGTGATCATCAACTAATTTTATTTTTTAAAATCACAATAGGATATATATATGGAGTGATCATCAGACGAGATCAGTATAATATCTGGCATCATTGTTACATATATACTTGTATATACGTACTATTTGAGGGCTAAAAACCACATACTATATAATACATAAAGATTAAATAAATGAGAATTAAGATAAGATCCAGCTTAATTAATTGTTGCAATATATGTATCACGCATTGACGTTCTTGCAATATTATTCCTATATATCATGGACCACTGCGGATGGCAATGTATTGATCGATGACCCCATGCATGCAATGCGCATGCAGCTTACCAATAGAGAAAAAATATTGACAATAATAATAATATCTAATAATTATAATATAATAGTCGTGGATGTCATTGACCATCATGCTACAGTACTCAAGACAATTTAGAATAAGCGTTAATTATTAACAATTTGGATGTATATAGACATTGCTTTCTTCTAATTTTGGCCTCTCACCTACTACTTAATTTGTTATGATTCATATATATATATTAATGGTATATCGTACGTTTTTTAGTATTTTCTTTAGATTAAATTAATATGGTGAGATTTACAACTAACAATTAATATATTATCTTTTGTACGGATTTGATTTTTTTTATTTAACAAAAAAAAAAAAAAACCTATAGTCCGTATCAATTTATTATTTTGTTCGTAAATTTAGATCGTGAAAGAGATATGTAATAAGGATGGCACGGAATTAAAATAATAAACTAGAGGGTTACGTTTCAAATGATCTCTACCAGCATTATAATTATAAGATCAAGAAATTAATATATATATATAGGACGAAGATGAAGAAGATTGAGATGATGAGATCGATGATGCTAATTGGATCGATCTGTTACATGCATTTGAGGTTCCTTTCAATCTGGCCTGTACATGGACCACTGCGGATGGCTGTAGCTAGCTAGCTAGCATGCATCTTACGTATCAAGATGATCATGATCACTTTCATATATGGGGGGCGCGCGCGTCAGACAACAATAATAACAAATTAATAATCATCATGAATATCAACATCGATCGTGCAATAATTTATAGAACAATTTTATGCATGCATGGAGCTGGAATATCTATGCTTAAGAAAAGTCCAAAAGCATTTTAACAATTCGTACTATTGTTTTGAAGACTATATTGTCATGTTGC
Source organism: Carya cathayensis (assembly GCA_011037825.1). Classification (NCBI taxonomy): domain Eukaryota; kingdom Viridiplantae; phylum Streptophyta; class Magnoliopsida; order Fagales; family Juglandaceae; genus Carya; species Carya cathayensis. The sequence continues at coordinate 78,076 of QGSO01000955.1, read as the reverse complement.
TAGTACGTACCTAGAATTCCAAGGCTTAGAAATTGATCAAGGCAATTGTAAGAATAGGGTATCGATCGAATGCTTAACTTGGAAATAAGCGAAGTGTGCTATTTTCTACAACTCTAATAGTTGGTGATCACCATTAGAACCCACATTAACACTCGTTTTCTTATTTTGCTTACCCTATATATATATATATTTATATATTATGTCATTAACTTATAATGGGGTCTTGAAGACTTTAGTGTCGATAATAATCCGCTTTGCATAGGCACATACCATGTGTGCTCGCCATGTTATAGATGGGGAAAGTGATAAGTTTTTGGAGCAATCATCGACGTTATTATATATTGCTAGTGTTTTTAATAATGGATCGAGCTCTCTAATGTTATTTTAAATAAATTTTTCGTGATAACAATCTATGTTCATTTATGTCTTGTCATCCTGTAATCTTTTATCTTTTGATAAATGATATATAAATGTATCAAATACACAAACATCGCGTAAATCCTTTATAAAAATGTAGAGTACTCCACTTTATAAAAGTGTGAAAAACTCACTTTTCTTGATAGGGCTCACATTTTTATTAAATGCTTGTACATTTAGAGTTCTTACCTAGCATTACTCATTATTAACATTTCTTAGTATTGTTGCCCGGAGTTTAGGTCATACATGGATAACTGTAAGTATTCACGCAGAGATCAGATGATGTATTGCAAATGGACGCCTGTCAATAGTACTGTTCAACAAGAAGGGCTGCAATATATGCAAAAAGACGGCTTCCGAATATAATGGGTGTGACAAGCAGCCCCAGCCCACATGGATGCTTGAACAGGCCCATATTTAGGAGAATCCAATTGAGGGCCCATATTTCTTATTAGAATAGAGTTCCAAAAGTTTGGATTAGGCCGCATACTTAGAACAAGGTCGATTCATTCATAAAATTGAGATCCATTGTCACTCAGGCTTCACCCCAATGGCCCAATGATTGTGAGACCCCAGGCGCTGGAGTTGCGGCCTGAAAGGTTTATTACTAGATCAGCCTGTAGCCAATCAAAGGAGGGCGGATGGAAGTGAGTGGACCGGACACCATATTCAACTACTGCCATTTGGTTGTGGAAGAAGTGTCCATATGGTCGGGCACCGAGAAGTGATATTATTGGCCGAGGAAAGAAAATAAAAGAAAAATGACATTAATTACAGACAAGTTTTGTTTTGTGTTTTTAGTTTTTAATTGACTGCTCTCTCCTATGTATCAGGCATCTGCCCTGCCGCCAGTTGTGTAATTTTTTTTATTTATCCGAGTCTCCTTGATGAACCTGTGCATGTTGGCTCCTTGTATGTTGTTAGTGGTCAGTTGAGGTGGTAGTTTTCTGAATGGCAAAGCTTGAAAGAGTACAACAAGCACAGGTTGATTTTTTATTTTTTATTTTTATAAAATTCTCCAGTACCCGACATTGCGTATTATAGATTGATATAATTTAAAGTGTATAAAATAAATACGTGGATAGTTTTCATTGGTTTACAATAGAGTTAGTTGATGTTAGTTATATTTGGCTCCGTATAAATACAGAGCATTTACTTGTAACTCAATCAAGTAAATGAATACAGCAGTTTCTCTTCTCTTAGTCTACTCTCTACTTCATCTCTCAATATTATATTACATGGTGTCAGAAGTAAACTAGTTACGCTTCCGTTTCTAATCCAAGAATAGATGATAATGCTTCTATTTCTAATTCAAGAATAGATGCTACTCCAAGCTGCTATTATCTACAGAATGATGATTCACTGGGAACAGTTCTAGTGTCCAACATCCTCACTGGGGGACAATTATCATACATGGAGTAGGTCCATAGTCATGGCGTTCAAAACAAAGAACAATATTGGATTCGTGGATGGATTGATTCGTCAACCAAGCTTCACAAATAATCCATACGAACTATGGGAAAGATGTAACAATATGGTATCTTCTTGGTTGATCAACTCTGTCTCAAAGGAAATTGGTGGCAGCATAATATGTGCGAAATCAGCAAGAGATATGTGGCTGGATTTAAAGAATCGTTTTACTCAAGGTAATGGTCCAAGAATCTATCAATTGCAAAAATATTTGTCAATCTTGGTGCAAGAAGATTTATCTGTACAACATTATTATACAAAATTCAAGTATTTATGGGATGAATTGTTGGATTATAATTAAGTTCCTACATGTTCGTGTGGAGCCTTACAAAAGTGCAATTGTGGTGCAATAAAGATCTTTCTGGGCTATCAAGATCGATAGCATGTGATGCAGTTTCTGATGGGTTTAAATGACAGTTTTTCCCATATCCGAGGGCAAATTCTAATGCTAGATTCTTTAATAGAAATAAACAAAGTTTTTTCTTTGGTGGTTCAAGAAGAAAAGCAAAGAGAAATTAGCAAGAATGGTATTGTGGATACTGTTGCTTTCATGAGCAAAATGCAAGATTCAAACACAGAAATGAGAAAGTTCAATTCTAGAAAACAACAGATAAGAAGAGAAAAATTGTATTGCACTCATTGTGGTATGAATAATCATACAGTGGACAAATGCTACAAGATTCATGGCTATCCTCCCGGGTTCAAGTAAAATTTCACAAATAATCGACAGAAAGGAAAATTTCAGGCGTCTGCTAATCAAATTTCGGGTCAACCTTTGAGTAATCCCTTTGAAAACTTTAATCAATTGCTTTTCTCTCAAGAAGATTATCAAAAATTGTTATCTTTAATTCACTCACAACCTAATGATAATACCAATCATCGAGCAACAAATGTCATTTCTAAATTTGCTACTCATTCCACTCAAGGTATATCATCTAATCCAAGTATTTCCTTAAGTGCATCAGCTTACACTTTACTGTCCCATAATGCTTGGATTGTAGACACAGGAGCTACAAATCATATTGTATATTCAATTGGTTTTTTCACTTCCATTACAAAGATCCTAAACACCTCAGTAAAATTACCAAATGGTGACAATGTGCCTGTTACACATTCTGGTATAGTTCGAATATCAGAAAATTTAATTCTTAAAGATGTACTTTGTGTACCATTTTTTTCATACAATTTACTTTCTGTGAGTAAACTTACTTCAACACATAAATGCTTATTCATTTTTTCATCTGATTTTTGCTTTATTCAGGAGCATACCCAATGGAAGATAATTGGGATAGCTAGAAGAAAAGCTGGTCTAAACATATTGCAAGAATCAGGTGCTAGTGATGATGAAGTTCAACCCAAATCAAATCTTATCAATTCTGTGATAAATTCTAAAGTCTAGCATAGAAGACTAGGACATCCTTCCATGTCTAGATTGTTTTTTTCTTTCCAAAAATGTATCTTATATCAATTTTACATATAAAATGTCTGATCATTGTACTGTTTGCCCACTGGCAAAACAGAAAAGACTTCCTTTCCAAGTTCATACATATAATGAAAGTTTTCCTTTTCATATTGTCCATTGTGATATATGGGGACCCTTCTCTATTTCAACCCATAATGGATCCAGATTCTTTCTCACTATAGTTGATGATCATTCAAGATTTACTTGGGTTTATTTGATGAAAAACAAGTCTGAAGTCAGAAACATCTTAACTAATTTTTACAATCTAGTTGAAACACAATTCGGGAGAAAAATACAAATGTATAATGAGTGACAATGGTTCAAAATTCAAAATGCTTGAATTTTATGCTTCAAAAGGAATTGTACATCAAATGTCTTGCATCGAAATACCTCAACAAAATTCAATAGTTGAGAGAAAACATCAACACTTGGTAAATATAGCAAGAGCTTTAAGGTTTCAATCAAATGTTCCTTTAGTTTTTTGGGAGGAATGTATATTGACTGCCTGTCATCTTATAAATCGAGTTCCATCTTTGGTTTTAAACAACAAATCTTCACATGAAGTTCTTTATAATTCAGTCCCATCATATAATCATTTGAGAAGCTTTGGTTGTTTATGCTATGCATCAACTGTTACTCAAAACAGAAATAAATTTTCACCAAGGGCTAGAAAATGCATTTTTATAGGCTATCCTTTTGGCATAAAAGGATATAAGTTGTATGACTTGGAACTTAAAATTTTTTTTGTTTACAGGGATGTAATTTTTCATGAATCAATCTTTCCATTTATTTTACAAAATGATTCATCAACTCATAATTCAAATCTGGACATTAGTTCTCAATTTTTCCATTCAAAGTCAGATGACAATGTTCTTTCAAAGCCAGTTCTCGATTACATTGAAAATAGCATATCCTCGTCATCTATTAACAATTCAAATCAGTCCAATAATACTACCATTGATATTAAAACAGAGGCCACAAATATACCATCTCTCAGTGATGAGAATCATTTTCCTTCTCTTAGAAGATCAACCAAATAACACAAAGCACCTAATTACTTGCAAAATTATCACTGTAATCTAGCTACTTCTGCTTCTCAATCATCTCCTACAGCTCTTGCCATCAATTCAGGTAATAAATATAATAAATATAGCATTTCTGATGTTATCTCATATTCCAAATTATCTCAATCTCGTAAAGCTTTTTCTGTTGCAATTTCTTCTGAAATAGAACCAACTTTCTATCACCAAGATGTTAGGCATATTCATTGGAGAGATGCCATGTCTGCAGAATTATCTGCATTAGAGTCAAATAACACTTGGGTTTTAACACCACTTATTCCAAATAAAAAACCTATAAGTTGTAAGTGGGTATATAAAATAAAATACAATTCAGATGGTTCTATTCAGAGGCATAAGGCAAAGCTTGTAGCCAAAGGGTACACTCAAAAGGAGGGCCTAGTTTTTTTAAACTTTCTCACCTGTTGCAAAAATGGTGAATGTTAGATGTGTTTTGTCATTGGCTGCTATACATAATTAGCATATTTTTCACTTGGATGTCAATAATGCTTTTTTATATGGAGACTTAGATGAAAAAGTTTTCATGAAAGCACCTCCTGGTTATCTACCTAAGGGGGACACAAGGGTATGTAAATTGCAAAGATCCCTTTATGGCTTGAAACAGGCATCTAGGTAATGGAATTCAAAATTCAAATCTGCCTTGTTTGATATCGGATTTTCACAGTCAAAAGTAGATTATTCCTTGTTTACCAAGAAGGAAAGGACTTCATTTGTGGCATTACTATTTTATGTAGATGATATCTTACTTGCTAGTAGTGATTTAGAAGCCATTGAAGCTGTCAAAGCATCTTTAACAATGAAGTTCAAGCTGAAAGATTTGGGTCTAGCCAAATTCTTTCTTGGAATGGAAATTGCAAGATCAGAAAAGGGTATTTCTTTATCTCAAAGAAAATATACTCTAGAATTGTTAGCAAATTTTGGTTTACTTGCTGCCAAACCTGCATTATTTCCTATAGATACTCATACTAAATTGTCAAAAGATGAGGGTGAAGTAGTTGATGACATTTCTGGTTATAGAATATTAATTGGAAGATTAATCTATCTTACTCATACCAGACCAAATATCACATTTGCAGTCCACCATTTGAGCCAATTTTTGGATAATCCTTGAACACCACACCTCCAAGCAGCAATGAGAATTCTGAGATATTTAAAATTACCTTCTGGGCAAGGTTTGTTATTTTCCAGCTCTTCAAATATTCATATAAAAGCCTTCTCGGATTCAGATTGGGCTAGCTGTCCGGATACTAGAAGATCGGTTAGTGGGTATTGTATTTTCATTGGTGATTCATTAATATCTTAGAAATCAAAGAAGCAACACACGGTTTCAAGATCATCAGCAGAGGCAGAGTATAGGTCAATGGCCTTTACTGTTTGTGAGATAACATGGATTCGAGCATTGCTTAATGATTTGCATCAGTCACACAGTCAACCAGCATTGTTGTTTTGTGATAATCAGGCGGCACTTCAAATAGCAACCAATCCAGTTTATCATGAGCGCACCAAACATATAGAATTGGACTGTCACTTAGTTCGAGAGAAAATTCAAGAAGGATCATTAACTGTTCTTCATGTTAGATCTGTTCATCAAGTTGCAGACTTGATGACTAAACCTCTTGGTTCTAAGCCATTTGATACCTTATTGTCCAAGATGAATGTGCATAACATATACATATCATCTTGAGGGGGACTATTATAGATTGATATAATTCAAAGTGTATAGAATAAATACGTGGATAGTTTTCATTGGTTTACAATAGAGTTAGTTGATGTTAGTTACATTTGACTCTATATAAATATAGAGCATTTACTTGTAACTCAATTAAGTAAATGAATACAACAATTTCTCTTCTCTTAGTCAGCTCTCTACTTCATCTCTCAATATTCTGTTACATTGCGTGAGATTTCATTATTTAACTGGACATACATTACGAGCAAGTGTTACTAAGATAAGCACTTCAATGCTAGCTTGTGATCATCTATTCGTAGCTATAGATTCTCCTATATTTTTAACAGGAGCTGGAATGCTTGTTCCTGAGTAGGCGTCCCCTGTATCTAAGAATGACTGTGCCTTGTGATGCATTTCAAAATTTTAGGACTCATGCAAATTCAGACAATTGAATGCCTTTTCAACTAAAAAGTAAAAAGGTTCTTATTGGATGCCTTTTCCAGACCATGATATCTCGATCTTGAGAATAATTACAAGCTAAAACTATAGCATAGATAAACAGCACAGCTTTGGAAAGTAGGATTAGAATTTTGAGTTTTAGATGTAAGTTTAAAATATTATATTTTAATATTATTATTATTTTAAATTTTGAAAAAATAAAAATAAAATTTAAAAAATTTAAATTATTTATTATATTTTATAGAAAAATTTTAAAAAATTATAATAATAAAATAAAAATTTTATATTTATGATGAAAATTTTAAAAAAATCTCAGGTGACCAATCAAGAACGTACATTCAGATTTGGACCATCTTTAGGATAACATCAATGTGGTTCGGAATATTGATGTGACAATGGGATCAAAACGACAAATGAAAAATTGCTGGCTTTGACAATTAGCATACAAACAAGTTAGGACAAATTTTAAGATTAATTAAAAATAATTAAGCTGCAATCCCCAGGTGCATATGCCGGCTTCATCCCTCCGTAGGTATCCCCCATGTTAAGAGAAAATTTGGTTCCCCTAATCAAACCCATGAAACCAACATGATCTTCCCAAGATTCAACCATGGCTGATATGCAAAGCTACCTCGTACTATTCCTCATATGGCTAGTCTCCACCATCCTGGTCCGGTCCATATTCACCAGATTCAAGACCAAGGCACGTCTTCCACCGAGCCCTATGGCCTTGCCAATCATTGGTCACCTCCACCTTCTTGCCCCGTTACCGCACCAAGCTCTTCACAAGCTCTCAAATCGCTATGGACCCTTGATCCACCTCTTCCTAGGCTCCGTCCCTTGTGTAGTTGCTTCCTCTCCAGAAATGGCAAAAGAATTCCTCAAAACTCATGAGACTTCTTTCTCTAACCGGCCCCAAACAGCTACAGTTGACTACCTTACTTACGGCTCCTCGGATTTTTCTTTTGCACCGTATGGACCTTACTGGAAATTCATGAAGAAACTCTGCATGTCCGAACTTCTTGGTGGCCGAACCCTAGATCAGCTCCTCCCAGTTAGGCGTGAAGAGATAACCAGGTTCGTGCAATTTTTGCTAAACAAGGCTGAAGCAGGCGAGGCTGTTGATGTTGGAGGACAGCTTATGCGGCTGACAAATAATATCATTTCAAGAATGACCATGAGCGAAAGGTGTTTTGAAAATGAACACGACGCGGATGAGGTGACAAAGTTGGTGAAAGCTATTGCTGAGCTCACAGGGAAGTTCAACTTGTCAGATTTTTTCTGGTTTTGTAAGAATTTAGATTTGCAGGGACTTGGCAAAAGGATCAAGGAAGTTCATGACAGGTTTGACAGCATGCTGGAAAGGATTGTACAGGAGCACGAAGAGGCAAGGAAGAAGGAGAAAAAAAGAGATGGAGCTTACGCCATGAAGGATTTACTCGATATTGTACTCGATATTTCTGAAGACCAGAGTGCAAAGATAAGATTGACCAGAGAAAACATGAAGGCCTTCATCCTGGTAAATATGTCCTTTTGAGTTTTGACACAGCGCTCGCTATTTCACTAAGAAATATTTCTTGCTCATTTACTAATATCTAAAGTTTGGAACGTGAAGGCACGTTTCATTTAATCTGCTAAAAGAACTATAGGTATAAAATCAATGCTGAAATATACGAGTCTTCGAATGATCATAGATAGATGCAAAAATCTTGATGCGTTTACAACAGCTATAACTATTCCTTCGGAGCTACGAAATATTATCATTCGAGAGTGACTTGTTATATAATAAAGATGGAATTGACAATGAGGGTTTGCCGGCCTCGATGGTTGAGTACTCGGGTATACTTTTTGGGCATGACTTTTTCAACATTACATGTAATTTGAAGTTCTCTGACTCGTGCACATTATATCCATTCCTAGACGCCAGCATGTGACTGGGGGTGTTGAAAACTTACCAAGGAAGAAATTAACTTGTGAGTGTAACAGGATATATTTGCAGCTGGTACAGACACATCTGCAATCACTACAGAATGGGCACTGGCAGAGCTAATCAACCACCCAACTACAATGGAGAAAGCAAGACGAGAGATCGATTCTGAAATTGGAAAGAGCAGACTAGTAGAAGAATCAGATATTGTGAAACTTCCTTACCTCCAAGCTATAGTAAAAGAGACACTAAGGCTTCACCCGACCGGCCCAATAATCGTGAGAGAGTCATCTCAACACTGCACCATTGGAGGTTACGATATTCCAGCAAAGACTAGATTGTTTGTGAATGTGTGGGCTATCGGCAGAGACCCCAAGCACTGGGAGAGCCCTCTGGAGTTCCGACCAGAGAGGTTTGTTAGCCAATCAGAGGGGAGTGCTGGAAAGAGCCAGTTGGATGTGAGAGGACAACATTTTCATCTATTGCCATTTGGGAGTGGAAGAAGAGGGTGCCCTGGAACATCACTCGCTCTACAGGTTGTTCAGACAACCTTGGCTACTCTGATTCAGTGCTTTGAATGGAAACTTCCTGGAGGGGATGGAACTGTTAAAATGGAAGAGGGACCTGGGATAACCCTTCCAAGGGCTCATCCCTTAGTCTGTGTCCCAATGGCTAGGCTCAATCCATTTCCATCCATCTCCTCAAGCACTAAGATTCAACAATAAAGTACAACAAAAGCAAGTGATATTAGAGACTAATCCGGTTTTTCCTCACTACCATCTTAGAAAAATGCTAGGGGTGCCCCTTCCCCATGCCCCCTCAAAATGACCACTGGTCACAAAAATTTTTTTTATTAATTTTTCTTTTTACTTAGTGATTAAGGAAGTGATTTTAAGTGTATTGATATTTTTTTATTTTTTAAAAATGTTTAAATATATTAAAAAAGTCTGAAAAGAAAAATGGAAAAAAAAAAAATTGTTCATGCGGTCAAAATGAGCAGTGCACTCTCTTCAGCTTATGGGCCAAGATGTACTGACACTGTGCCTTGTGATGGCAATGCTCAACTTGAAGACCCAAGCAATTATAGAGAATTGTATGATCGATTTGGGACTCAAATCTGCGTACTTAAATTCAATCCATCTCTGTTAGTTTGCTTCTGGCAACATGTTTTCCCACTAGATATGGGGACTCCTTTCTGAATGGTCTGTTTCATCCTTATATTTGGAATACCATGAATCATTATTTTGCGAGATCTCACAAAATCATGATAATGTGATAGCAAAAAAGAGAGAGAACAAGAAAAAAGATAAAAGTTTTTGAAACAGGGCATACTGCGAATCCCACTCTACAAGCTCTCTTTTCCCTCTGTATGTGATCTAATTGTTTTATTCACCATTGCTTTCTTTCTTTCTTTCTTTTTCTTTTATCCCCCAAGCATAGACCAGAAGAGTGATTGTGAGGCCCCCAAAAAGAATCTTAAATTTTTATTCAGCCAGAATATGCTTCCTGTGATGCAAATGTCAACTCCCCTCTCCTCCTAAACTTTGACATAAAGTAATTGTAATTATGCGCAATTCTTGTAACTTCCACGCCTGCAATTCATTTTGGTGAAGACGTGTTCTACCTTGATCAAACTTTTGTTTGCACGCAAGGGTTTATGTTTGCAAGCTACAAGCAGAGCCTCTAAAAGACATTGAGATGGTGCCTCAACAGGCAGAGCCATTGATTTATGTCCCAACATTCAAACTTTTGCGAACGGTACGTCCCGAATCTCCATTCCGCCTACTCGTTATCGAATTTCTTGGTTACCAAGATTTTTTAATATTTTATTTTTAAATTATTTATATTATATAAACATCAATATAATATCTTTCAGAAAATTATATCTGAAGAACCTTATGAGTGTATTAGCTATTTAATTGAGATACAATCTGAAATTACAAGTAAATTATGAGAAAGATTTAAAATTAGAGTCTCATGTCATCATACTATTACCATCTTTTTTTGAAAAAAAAAACCATACTATCTATATTGATCATAATGCATTGATATATGATATTGTTAAAAATAAAACCGAATACCTTTTTTTCATTTGAAGTTAATAAAATCGAAATTTTACTATTTATTATTTAAACACACCATACATCACATATTATATTTATATTATATTATATTTTTTTAATTATTTTTTAAAATTAATTAAATTATTTTATTTATTATCTATGTATTATACATTTGATAAGAGAGAGAAAATTTAAAAAAATTAGGCTTAACATGTGATGAGAGGATAATCAAATTTTCAATATAAAAAGTGAAAAAAAGGGGGATATGATAATATTTGGTACGTGGGACCTTAAATTCCAGCGTGTCGCTAATCACCATTCTTGATTCTCCTACCTGCCCACGGTTTTCTGCGTATTTGATTCGTAAGGCTCTCTCTCCTCCCTCTCTCTCTCTATCCCTTGTTTATCCTTTCTGGGTCTGGTCCATTTTTATCTTCGATATAGTTTCCCTACATTCTCGTTTTCTTGGGGCATACTGGTAGTGAATCATAAATCTTCTCGGTACTTTTGTTTTTATTCGCTCATTCATTCTGTGATTCATCAGATCTCAACAACTTTTTTCTTTTGGTTTACTTTCACATGGTTTTTTTGAAATTCTTCCTCGATTCGATCATCTGGATTCAATAATGGATGAGAAGGTTTCAAAAAGTGGTTTTTCAATTGAATTCTGAATACTGGTTTATCGTTTCTTTGTAGATTTTTTACGCTTGGAAAGAGATTAACCCGAATTTGTCTCCAATTAACTGGTATTGTGAATAATATTTCTGGATTCCTTGAAAAAGTGAGCAAATTTGAGTTTTTGGGTCCTCTCAGAATGGTCACAGTTAATATTGGAACGCTCCATTATGTTTTGGACCATATATATGGTGCATTAATGTACAGAACAAAGATAAGCCCACCATTCTTCTCCAGAGGATGGGGCGGCACAAAGCTTGACTTGCTGGAGAGAATGATCAAACAGTTGTTCCCGGAGGTGGAAGGCGAGAATTGGCCTCCCATTTTGGTGAAACCCATTTGGAAAACGGTTTGGGAGACCAAGACTGCTCGTTTGCGAGAAGGAGTATTTAGGACCCCTTGTGATGAGCAGTTACTAAGTGCATTGCCTCCCGAGTGCCACAATGCTAGGGTTGCTTTCCTTGAGCCGAAATTCGTTCCGCCACAGAAAATGGCTTGCGTGGTTCATCTCGCAGGTAACTGGAAATTTTGGATGTATTTGCTTGTCATTCTTATCTCGTCGAGATTGAACGTTAGGTTAGTTTTACGGTGTTGGTACAGATTTAGCTATTTAGTTTCTGATTTTCCAATTTACCACAAAAATTTATAGTGGTAATATTATTAATTGTTTGAGTGTGTATGATTCAAGATTTCATGGTAGGATTTTTGGTTCACTATTTGAGTTTACATTGTTTTAGCAGATAATGCATCTGGTATTTGTTTGTCTCTTCATCATTTCCCTAAACAAAAAATAATCTATCCTTTTATTTAATAAGCGCTGCCTAAACTAAAAATTGCTTTGACTATGAGCGTTCTAAAATTTGTGGCCTGAACCGTTGATAGCTGCTTTAGATCGATTGCATTTCTTTACTATGTTTTCAATTCCTACAAATGGATTTTTAAGGAGAAAAACCCCAAGTCTATTTGAAGTAAAAAGCGGGAGGGGGGATTAGTTGATTTTCTTTGTTTCATTAGCTACGCTTTAAGGATAGTTGGACAGGTTGGATTGGCAATCAATAGCTAGGAATTTAAGAGTTTTGAAATAATTTTCCCCCTTTTTAAAAAAATAAAAACCACACTTTTTTGGTTTCCTTTCTAACTAGTTTCCTCTGTTACTCTTTTGGGTAGAGGGCAGGGATCATCCAACATGCAATTTCCTCGATGAATTTTAAGGATAAACTGGTGACTACACACAGGAAACAATAATTAAATTAGTTTCATTTTCTTTAGGAGGTTGAATGTATGATATTGCTGCGGATTTGCTCATTTCCTTCAAATGTCATATTAGAACATATTTTGCGTTCATATTAAGTATGACTTTTTGCCCCTTGGCAGTTTGAAAGGATTGTAGTTATTTACTTTGTTTTTGAAAAAAATTTATGTCGCAATTAGTCCTGTTAATTCCAAAAGGAAAAGAAATCATTCAAGCTTATGTATTCCATCATGGTTGTGAAAGATCCCATGATACATTAATTACAGACAGATATATCATATCTACATTTTGTATTACTTGAGAGATTCTTGTGGCACCAAAATTCGTTCTAGAAATATTATTGTTTTCTTGTTTGTGATACTTCCCATAATAATTTATTAATATTTGTGTAACTTTCAGATATACCATTGGTGAAACCTCCTCCTAGTGGTCTATTTGACATTTGGTACTTAGCTATCTAGACTACCACTTGGAGCCTCTTTTTGCAGGTACTGGAGACCATACCTTTGAGCGGAGATTGCGCCTTGGTGGACCTTTGCTGAAGAAAAACATTGCAACCATGGTGCTTGAGAGGTAAAAGCCAATTGGCATACAGTCAACTAATCCTAGAAATTGAAAGACATGTCATCTTTTTATAATTCATTTAAATATGAGCTTTTGATTCCTGAAGCATATGTATTACAGCCCTTTCTATGGACAAAGACGTCCCATGCTGCAGTGTGGTGCAAAACTTTTGTGCGTTAGTGACCTGCTTTTATTAGGAAGAGCAACCATTGAAGAGGCCCGTAGTCTCTTATATTGGTTAGACTCTGAGGCAGGGTTTGGCAAGATGGGTATTTGTGGACTCAGTATGGGTAAGACTGAAACTGAATCCCTTGCTAGAGATTAAAGCTAACTGGATGTGATTTAGCTATGAGGTTCCATCTTCTGTGCGTTAGATTTTTCTTTTTGAAATTTGAATTAGGTGGCTTTTAACAAACAAATATGTTCAGTGCGAAAAATATCAGAAAATTCCCACCCTTAACATAAGTCTCATTTTGCTAAAACTTTGATTTTTATGGAATCCAGGAGGAGTGCATGCTGCTATGGTTGGATCACTTCACCCTACACCTGTTGCAACCCTTCCTTTTCTCTCACCACACTCTGCTGTTGTGGCATTCTGTGAAGGAATATTAAAGCATGGCACTGCATGGGAGGCTCTGAGAGAGGATCTTGCTGCGCACAGGGCTGCAATGACTCTCGAGGAGGTGAGAGAACGGATGCGAAATGTACTGTCTCTCACAGATGTCACACGCTTTCCAATTCCCAAAAATCCTGATGCTGTAATATTTGTTGCTGCCACAGTAAGTACCAGATCTCAGTATTGCCTTCCGAAGACTTGATTTAGGATAATTTATCAGCATTATATCATTATCGTTTCTATGCCTATTTGTTTTCAACTTATTTTTTTAGTTGTGGTTTCTTTCCCTAGTTATGGTCAACAAGGAGTTGGCAGTCACCCCCCTTATTAGTACTTTTTTCTAGATTTTGCTTTGCTAACTCTGTTCCTAAACTGCAATCATGCTTCAGGATGATGGGTATATCCCAAAACACTCAGTGCTAGAGCTTCAAAAGGCTTGGACAGGTTCAGAAGTGAGATGGGTCACTGGTGGGCATGTCTCGTCCTTCCTTCTTCATAATGGCGAGTTCCGCAAGGCGATCGTTGATGGGCTTAACAGATTAGAATGGAAGGAGTCCCCATCATGACAGTGGCATTGCATGGAAGAAGAGACTGCATTTATTCTCTTGGCAATAATCTTCTTCTTCTCACTGAATCTATAAAATGAATCATAGCTGATTCCTGTGAATAACCCCCCCAATGATAGAGTAGGGCTGTATTGTGAATTATCATTTATTTCATTATGTACTATCATCTGACAAACTTCACTAGTTTTAGGAAAAATGTGAGTGACTATTGCAATTAAGGAAAATTTCTTTTCGATTTTGGTTTGGTAAATTGTGGATGTGTGATGTTGGCAGCATTTGGTGACGGACCAGGAAGTTTAATTGATGAAGTGTTAAAGTTTCCATGTGCGCGCATGAACGCATTGAGAGAGAGAGAGAGTTTTCCAATATTTAGGCATTATGCAATTCATCGATCACTTATTTGGTGGTGGCATGAAAACAGAAATTTCTTGTTACCCTTAATCGCATCGATTCTTTATTCCCATCTTTTCTTTGGAAAGTTTTGGAAGGTAGAAACTTGAGATGCGGTATGTCAAAAAGAAAAGAAAGTTCTTTTTAGAAAAGAAAATAATATGTTCACCCTAGAAGTCGTCTCCTTGGCTGGCAGCTCCGGTTGTCTCTGAGACAAGCAAATTTATTTTTGATATGGTGTTATTGCATCTTCATTAACATTGTATTTAGCGCAAAGACGGGGCAATACAATTGTAAAACGGCATTCGTCAAATCCACCGTCGCTGCTTTGCCTCATTGAGAACGGCCTGTCGTTTGGAACCAAAGGAATGTCGTCTAAGCTGTAAACATCAAAGTAGCATGTTTATAAAACATCCCTTGATATCGTTTTTGCCGTTCTTTTTTTTTTTTTTTTTAATTTGTTTTGGGTGCAACTGAGATCTCTGTTTTTCACACTATTTATTTCTATCATTAGATATTAATATTAATAGTATAAATATGCTTTTATAAATGATGTACTAATTTCGTGGAGGTGGTACATTATAATATTCCTGCTTGGGAAACGTTATCAATTTGGTTAAACACAAACCATTTTAAGATCTTCACAAGAGCATAGATTGTGAGGGAGGAACAGTTTTTAGAGATACAACAATAATTTTGAGAGTTTTGTTGTCATCATGCAAGCCAGGAATAGTAATCTGTCCCTATAAAAGATCAACAAAAAAGGAAAAAGAAACAAGAACAAACGCTCTGGTTGGAGACTAGGGGTACAGTTCAAACGCATAGACCCTACTCGCCTAATAAAATTTCTCTCGTTCTGTCGTTTGGGCCAGCCTGAACAAGACGCGTGTTTTTCATTGGACACATACAGCCGATGCATAAGATGCCGTTTATGTGGCCTTGCGTATGTCGTTTGGGCTAGAAAGAGAAGCCGGTTTGATCCAAACTTTGTTTCTCTGTTACGGCTTGTGTAGCTTTCAGTACGAACAAAAACCAATAGGAACATATATTCATCTCAGTAGATTTGCGTGATATGTCTGGCGGTTTAACAGTTGTTGGGTCTGTTTACAATGTATAAGCAATACATATAGATCTGTGCTAGCATATGTATTCTTTGTTAGTCAATATTTTTTTGTGTTGATCCTCTTGTTGGTAGATGCTTTAGGATCTTACCAAGATCAATTTTTTCTGTCCATTTGAGTGGTGCTACTAACGTAGATCATACCTGGTCTAGCAAAAAATATTGACTAGTTGGATTAGAACTCATGTTTCAAATTTATATCAACTTAAGTATTTTTCTTTGCCTTTTTGTAGATTAGCATCTACACCAGCAATGTTTAACAGCATACTTACAGAAGATGATGTTTTTTTTATGTCCAGTTGATGGGTCCATTATGATAACAGGTAGATTAAACATGTTATTAATTAACAGATCCGGTAAGCCTCTCAATTTCTCTCTTCATTTGGGCATTTTTGTATTTTTTTCTCATTCTTTAACCTTAGATGTAAAGGTTTAGTATCAATAGGAGTAATGGTTTCTAGGATGGGTTCGTTTCCTTTTTTTTTTTTTTTACCCTGTTTTTCCTCACGGAGCGAAATGGAGAGAAGTTTTTTTTTCTTTTCCCTTCAATCTCAAGGAGCATGTTATTTGATGTTTTTTGACTTGTGGAGATCTGGTACACGACTTTGATGTTCTTGGAAAATCTGTTTTTGTATTATTTCATAGAGATCACATAGTTTAATAACATAATAATATAGGTTTTTTTAGGGTGAGAATGGGTAGTTGAAATAGCACAGAGGGAGGTTATTTCAATGCTATTTGACTAGAGTTGTTTTCAGGTTGCAACAAAAACTAGATTTAAATTTGTACACATTCTTTTTCTAAAATACAAATCTTGCAAACCTTAAACCACCTATCTATCAAGTAACTCCCTCAGTAACTCAAAAAAGTATAATTAGTAGTCCTGGACTACAGTTTACAACCAAGCAATTGTCACCCAAATGATAATTTTGCCTAGTTTTTATTTTCCAAATCTTACTCTTCTTTTACACTATTATAAACCAAATATTAATGGTAGCTCTGTCAAAAACATATGAACCCTTGCTATAAAATAAATTCCTACAAGAAACATCTCTTATTTTTCTCTTGCAGTATTTGCTTTTCAAGAAGGCATCAAACCCTACCCTTATATCTTTCTCTTCTTTTGGATAAGTCATTGGAGGCATCTATACAATGTTTTCAAGGGTTACAATTGCTATTTGAAAAGAAAAAAGAGCTGAAATGTTGCTATTCCTAATACACAATATTTGTATTATGAACTATACACTTAATTTTCACAAATGTGTTTAACACCTAATTCCTGACTGCCCTGACTGACTGTTTTAGAGATGGAGATGAAACAATGAATGAGTTTATGAGATGTTTTTACAGCCAAGCAACTTCTCTCTGTGGGAGAAGTTGATGCTAGGCCATCTTATCAGTTAACTAGATCTGGCATGTGGGTTATAGATCCTGTTGGCATGATAAGATTACTGGTTCTCTTTTTATGTTTGAAGTGCTGGATGGTGGTGACTCTAGACCTACCTTTAGAGTCAAAAGGTGTTCATGCCATTCATCGCCAATTCCAAATG
The DNA here is from genome assembly GCA_011037825.1 of Carya cathayensis. Classification (NCBI taxonomy): domain Eukaryota; kingdom Viridiplantae; phylum Streptophyta; class Magnoliopsida; order Fagales; family Juglandaceae; genus Carya; species Carya cathayensis. The sequence goes on along the minus strand of QGSO01000955.1, from coordinate 60,797 downwards.
GCATAACCGTCCTTAGTTGGCCTATCCATGGACTTTTTGCTGGTCATGCTAATGAAAAAAGTGATGACATTACTTCTAATGCTTTATCTTCTTTCATTTTATGTTTTTCAACAACATAATTGCAAGGCTTTGGTAAAAGCTTATGAGATGAACCCATTGATTCATCTTCCGTTTGGGTGGCTACAGTGAATAGACTAGTTTTATTTGGTGTGATAAATCACATGGAAGACTATGTTATTAATATGTAACTCATCTTGCAATTTTATATTTTTTAATGTAATTTTTTATTTTGTAATGTAATATAATTTGTAGTGGATTGCATGCATTTTAGTTTTTTATTTTTATATATTTTATTATTCTGGACAATTTTAGTTTATATATTTCACAAAATATAGGCTTTTATAAAATTAAAAAAATAATGATGATTTTCAACAGTTTTTTTTTTAATTTCTATAATAAATATAGGCTTTTACATAAAAGAGAATTATGCTTATGTTGCTTATAAAAAAAAAATGAATTATTCTTATGCTTTTCAACATGGATTTCTCTTAAAAAAAATCTTTAATATAATATAGGTTTTAAAAAAAAAATCGGGTTGAACCCGAAACCCAGAATCTAGGTTTTACAAAACCCAGGTTTCTACCCGGATCTGACCGGGGCAAACCTGGGCCGGGTTCCAGCTCGGATTTGAAACCCGGGTTACGGTTCGGGTATACTCGGGTCCCAAGTTGGAACTCGGATTAACAGCCCTAATCCACAGCCTGTTTATCAGTTTCAAACAACAGCCGTGACTCATGAGCATGCTGCATGCATGCAATAACCCTAAGGCCGAGTGGGTGCTTCGGTTTAAAACTTTTGACATCCTGCTTTAGCTTCAAATTAAAACCAAATTAAATTCATCTTCTCTTTGCGTCGGTCCGATTGAAGTGGGGGCGTTTAACAGACCCAATCACAACATGTCACGTATGAAGTTTTATACTAGATACAATAAACTTGATTTTATTTGATTAAACCACACTATCAATCTAAGGTCCCATTTGGAACTTAATCTCAACTCAGTTGAGTCTAACATACAAACACAAAATTCTTAAATCATTAAACTCATCTCAATTCAAAATCTCTTTACACGTGGGACCGACAACCTTTTTCAATTCAATACCTCTTTATACACAAGACTCACAACCTTTTTCAACTTTCCATAAATAATTTAAATTTATCTTAACATCTAACACAACTAAACTTATCTTATGTGGGGCCTACAAAACTCACTTCACCATCTCAAATCATTACTATTTATAGAAAACTCAACTCATCTCAACTTAACTCAATTTCCAAACGAGATAAATTTGAGGAGAAACTAGGGATTTCATCTTTACATTTTAAACTAGACCACCGCCACTTCACAAAACCTAGACCACCGTTGCACCAAACTAGGTTCGTCATCACCACAGCCGGACAACGCCATCATACCCACCAATTTCCGTCATCCCCACAGCCTTTGCCCACCATAGAAGTCGTTGTTGTCACATTTCACCCATCGATCTTCAAGCTGTTATCCAGTTGCAACCATTCATTACATCATATAAATAATGTAGACCCTAACAAGGGAAGCTTCTTGCCATCATTGTTGAGCCACCCCTCCTTGATTCCTTCATGTTTTTCTGGTAGGTCTCTTTTGCATGGCTTCTCTACCATGCCTTTTGTTCTCAAATACGACTAGATCGCTTCAAGAGCTACGCATCGCAACTTCAAGAGGTTGAACCGATTGACTCGGCTTTATTTTTCATGTTTTTCCCATATCTCTCAAGTAACCACTTCACTTTTGATGGATGTGATTCATTTTTTTCTTAGGTTTGTTCCTCGTTATATCATTGTAAGTATTGTACGTTATCCTCAATGGAATGTTTCCCATTGACTTTGTTGCCAATGGGAGAGGTGGAGGGTGGGATTTGGTGGAAGAGAGAGGGAAAGAGGATTTTTTGCACGGATGGAGTGGGACTTTCACAGCATTATCAACTGTATGCAGGGATGTTAAATGTGAAATAGAAGAGCTACGTGGCACAAATTTATTGGTGGGCTGTTATTTGAGGAATAGCAGTTCGACCGTGGGAAGTTTTTCTCAATTAAATTATAATCAAACACCAAATGAAAACAAAAAAAAAAAAAACTTTTCTTCTACTTCATCTGCTTGTCTTATTCATTTACTTTATTTCCCAGTCAAAAATGGCAGCGGAAATAATTAATTCTGCTGTAAGAATTCTTTATTCAAGAAGACAAAACGCGATTTAAAATTGTCTATGTATGGTTCTATACATGCATCTCTATATAAGGAGAAAATGGAGACAAAAGAAAGCTGCATTAAGACTATTAAGGAAGAGATAACAAAGATATGATGTGGGTCTAGGGTTTATTTTTTTTTTTAATATTCTTTCTATCTATCATTCCTGTCGAGGGCGTGCTAGCCAGAGGGAACTAAGAGCTCGGAGGCGATGGAAGTACTCCGCAATTGCCAGAAAACACCTTGCAGCTTGACGTGTTGTCAGAAATTGTTGCAGCCGATGAATGGTCTGGTGCCTCAGATTGTCCGCCTGTAATTTTTATTATTATTATTTTATTTTTTTTGCAAAAAATAATATTGCATAGAATACACTATCAAACAAAGAATTAAAGAAGGAAGAATCATAACTTGACTTTAAGAAAAGAATAAAAAGGCTATCTGGTTAAATGATTGATAAATGTAGACACAGACAGATTTTAGTACAAATTATTAAGAAACAGGAGCTAGACTTTGCAGCAGCGAATGCATTTCTAATTGTTTAATGTCAAGCTGGCTAAAGAATAACATGTGAGAAAGTAAAATGTGCTTTTAAAAATAGTCTTGGCAGGTGTTGACCGCAAGAGGTTTGACAAGCTAGCAGAGACGCACACAGGGCCTCTGATCTATATGAAAAGAAGTTGATCGGGAAAGCTTTCTTTGTTTTCTTTCCGTAATACTTCGCTGGTAAATTAAATACATAGGATTAAATTTACTATATATCTCCTCTTGTCGCATATATATATAATAGCTAGGTCATATTTCAAAAAGGTAACAGTAATGGTGATCATTAACGTACGTGCAGTGGTACTATGGTGTTTGTGTTTGAGGAGATATATAGCTCTATAAGTCAACATGTGGCACATAATATTGAACGGTCAACAAAAGTCTAAAAGGTCACACGCACCTAGCTAAGCTAGGAGGTTGAATTTGCTGATAATGATCATAATTGCGATGAATTCACTGGCACTTCCTATGGCTTCCTCGGTCAATATCATGCCGAAAATTCCACTTCAACATATTATTTCTACCATGCCATCCAAACTCGTGTCGTTTTTTTCCAAATTAGGGTCTTAATTTTCAAAGGTTTAACCTCGCTTAAGCATGCTTTAAGAATCCAACCTACCTCAGGCCCACCATTCCTAATACCATGAACGACTAGCTAAGAGGTGTGCACATATATATATATATATATATGTATATACACATACATACATATAATATCTTTGGCTTTTATATATACATAAGTCTATTCATAAGAGTTGCTAGCTAGTCAAAACAACAGGTTATGGTAAATTAAGGGCCCACATGCATGTCGTTAAGTCAAACGGTTACGACCATAACGTCATGCATGCAGATCAATTGGGGCTACGTAGGTACTCGATAATTGATCTGCTGGCATGGAAGCTGTATGGAGGAGTGCCACGTGCACTTGATGGCAACATATGGGTTTTTGGTCATGTTTTTATATTTTGAAATCAGGAAGAATAACTTCTTTACACAACACATATAATATTCTTTACATATATATCACTTTCAACCTAGGAAACATTAATTCAAGTATTCACATATATACTAATATATATATATATACGCTACTTATAATACCCACTATCCATTGAATTAATTAGGAGACACATTAATGGTCCTAACAATATTGACATGGGCTATGGCCAACAGGACGGGTGTAGGCTGCCTAAAGTATGTCCCTTTCGAGTAATTAAGTCCCCGAAACATTTCACGAGAGTTGGGCATGCATGTAGTCTTAGGAATAGTTTCCATGTATGTATATAAACATGACTAGCCACCTCATGGACGCGAGAGTGCATGGACTAGTTCCTATGTTGGGGTTGGTTTTCCGGCCTAAACATGATGATGAGCATAATCTGGTTAATTCCCCAAACCCAATTTTAGTCAGAAAATCGATGTTGCCGGGGGACCACCGGTGATTTAGAGTTTAGGCAGGGATAAAACCTTAACGTTCAAGGGGAGAGAGAGAGAGAGAGATCAGAGAGAATATCAAACTTTGAGTTATGGGTGAGATGATGACAAACGTACCTGTCTAACAAAGCCTTCAACAGTCGAGAGCTTGTTCATGGCTATAGCCATCTGACCCATGTAGTTTGTCATGTTGGGAGGGCTGCTCAATGAGTCGGAGGTTATGGTATCTACGAGTGACTGGTTAAGAGCTTCAAGCCCTTGAGATAGAGCATCTTCAGCCTCCTGTGTAGATTGTTGCAGCCCACATATACCCATTATTTGTTGCTCCGTTAATGGCTCAATTTGATTCAATATAATCTAGCACGTACACACATCAAAATAAGACTTTTGATCTCTCAGTAAAACCTATTAGAGGTAATATTAATGGGTGAAAGTATGAAAACATGTAAAACAATAATGTCCATTAATTTTCATCATGGAAAATATTCTTTTCTTGGCTAAGATTTATTTCTTGTTCGAACAAGGGGTTATTTATATACTAGAAACCAATTAAGGACAGGGATAATCATGAGCATGGGGTTGAAACCTTTTTTTCCCATCGATGTGAAATAAATAGAAGACAGTAAGACGTTGATACTGGGGCAATGAGCATGCGGCTCTCTTTCTATTTCTGTCCCAAACCAGAAATTGTTTTAACGTACATATATCACTTTATTGGAACGACAACTAACTCCTCCCTATAGTAGAAACCTTCACGATAACTTTCGCCAGTCCCTGATCCTTATTCATTATGCAATACCTTCCTTGCGGGTGCCACCGACTAGTTAATGGACAGTGCATTTAACGTCGTTTTACACCTTCGTGCTACAGAAGTACTTAGTCTCTCATCATATCCCTTCCTCATCAGTTTCCATTTAAATGAATTATATATATCCAACGTTTACATCTAACAAGAATGGGATTTGTTTTAAGAAATCCAGCAGCGTTAGTTTTATTGATAATTAATATAGAAACCTGAATATCAAACCCTGAATAAATCTACAAGTACTGTTAGTTACTTACCTAAATATATATTCATGCTTAGGGACTTTGATCCTGATCATTGTCTTTGTCATCTTGTTGTCATATCTAGTGTTTTATTTCCCTTCCTGCTTATATATTTTTACTGATTTTATGAAACACGAGAGAGCTTGAAAAGAAACGAGTAAGTTATCATTAATTACTATAAAAGGGCATTGGGCTGGTTACCTTGATGAGCTCAGACGGCTTGAATCCACCGATCCATAGAAAGCATCGTTCCGCCGGAGTCTTCCACATGCCGGAGACAAGATGGAATACGTCGGTTTTGGCAACCATGCTTTTGAGGTTCATTGCCTCGTCAAAATGTGCTAAACAATGGTCGACAAAGAGGCGAAGGTCATTCTCTGGCAAATGCTCCTGCACTGCAGCTCGGAGCTCACACGTGATTCGATGATGTTCCTCGAGCCACCTAGCATACTCCATGTCGAAGACAGCAGCATCTAGAAAATAAAATAAAATGGTTAGATCATGAAACCGAAACGACTTCAAAAGAAAAAAAAAAAAAAAAACAAGAAGAAGAAGAAGCAATAAGCATTATTATTATTATTATTATTATTTTATTTTATTAATTTTTTTTTTTGCATGAATTGAAAATACCTGAGCTAATGTTGCTAACAGCAAGTGGAAATCCCTGCTCTCCGCCTAAAACAGATTCTCCACCAAAAAATATGCCCTGCGCGAAACCCAGTTATTGGGTAAATATTACATGGTATGATCTAGCAGCTAGCAAGAATGCCTCCAAGAAAAGAGAGTCCTTACTTGGGCCCTAGCTCGTTGTAGTTCTTGTTCTAGCTGAGTGAGCTTAATCCTACTTGATTCTAACTGCTGAACATATGCCTGTAATATTTATTAAAAAAAAAAAAAATGGAGCTCATAGTTTTTATTATTTAAAAAAAATGCTTAGAAGTACTGTTGTCTCAAATGCTAAAAACATGACAGTTGTGGAGTACTGGTTATTTCATGGGGATTTATATATACCTTCTTTCTAAGCCTGCTTTTCCTAGCCGCCTCTCTATTTTGAGCAAGTCTTCTCAGAGTCTGCTTAGAAATTATAACAACATGCAAAACTCGTTGGACACTGTCCGACAAGCAAATTACGAGAGTTTTAAATTAAAGCTGTAAGCAAGGAACTAAATAATTACCTTTGGATCTGGTGTTTTGGGTCCTTCCTGCTCCGAATTTGATGTTGGACCTTTGCGGCTACCTTCACGCTGCTACCACAACATTCAAGACTAACAATATCAGATCATTAAAAAAAAAAAAAAAATTGCATGTAGTTCAGAATCTCAGTTGTTAGAAGGCTACGGACAATATATTATTCTTGGGTTAATTATTAGACTTTGGTTATATTAAATAACATGAAGACTATACCTTCATCGCTTTGGCAGGTTCATGTCCCGAGGGAGCGTCATTGCGTGCGTTGGCCAACTCTATCAACGGTTCCGATGGTCTCTTGGAACCACTCGTTGCTGGAGAAACCAACCCCGTACTTGCCTACCAAATACAAACAAACCCCCCAGCAATTGATTTAAAATTATGCTTGATCAACGTCAGTAAGTTAAAATAAGTGTACAAATTAAGGATGAGGCTAACATACTTTTGTTGATGGTGGCTCTACGTGCATAGGCTGAGATGGAAAAATGTTCAGAGTTGGAGGCCTCATTCCTTGGTTCTCTGCAGAAATAAATCCTGACATCAATTATCTCTTGTTAGAGAAGATATATACGTCAATTTTAAAAGTAACATAATGACTAAAGGAGGACCCAAGTGAGGGGAAAGGGAGACAAGGCATGAAGGTATATATGAGCTATATGGAAGAAAGTCTTTGGGATCGCCATGCATGCATTTGTGGCTGATCTGTACCATCAAAATAGAAAAAGGAGGAAAGAAATAGAAGAAGGCACCGAAAACCCAATTACCAACTGCGTACCCCTTTTCAGTACACATGTGGATTCGCAACGAATACATGATCATCAGCGGGTTTGTTACAAGTCATGGTCCAAGCTCCATACAACAAGAAAACACAGAAAATACGAGAGAGAGAGAGATATGAAAGTATATCTTCTTTTTTGCTTTCTGCAAAAATTCGGTCAAAGAAAGTACTGAGACGAGATTTCAATCTGTTGGGCATGCTTTTCCTGTGACCCAAACAGCTGTTTCCCAAAACAATCGCCCAGCAGGTTCGCATAAAACAAGAATTCCTTCTAATTTGAAGAGAGGGGAGAGAGAGCTCACGTCTTTGGTCTTGGACAGTAGAGGGGTCTTGTTCATCCAGGTAAAGAAATAGGGCTTGATCCAATTCTCCTAAATCATAAGCTCCGGAATCTTTGCTTCTGCTGATACAAATTTTAAAGGGAAAAAAAGGAAAAAATATCAAAATAGGAGTTAAAACATGAGCACTATGGGGTGATGATCAAAGAAAATAAAGATAAAGGGGAACTCTTGGCTTAATTTGTTTTTATTCTTATTCTAAAATTACATGAAGTTTTCAGGAAAGGTGGATGATGAAGATGGTTGCATCATCCCATAAGGAAACTGATGATGATCTTGTGTTTGATGCTGATGCTGCGGTTGATGTTGTTGCCTATGGTGGTGTTGTAGTTGTTGTACTTGGGTCTGGTGACTGGTGGCCTTAATATTTGAAGCCATGGAAGGAGTCCCTAAAGCTTGGTTTTTTGCTCCTGATCTTCTCCTACATCAAGAGTTCCTGAAAACCCCATGCATTAATGATTAAACCACCACCCACTTTTTCCTCCGATGGGCATTTCCTCTCCTTTATTACCCAGAAAGATTGAGATCTGAGCAATTAAATTGTGAGAGGAAGGGAGAGTCGGTTATGTATAGTGGAGGGAGCTCGACTGGAAGATGCAGGAAAGGAGAGAGAGGAAAAGAAGGAATTGAATTGAATACAAACAAACAAAAGAAAAAGGTCTTAAATTTTTGCTCCCCCTAATCTCTCTCTCTCTCTCTCTCTCTCTCTCTCTCTCTCTCTCTCACACACACACACACGAGACGACTTTCTGAAAACCAGATTTTCAGACAAAGCGGTTCTAAAGAATAAGATATTCAACTCTCTCTCTCTCTCTCTCTTTCTCTCTGTGGAGATCAGATTCATCAGAAACCACAGAAGACCAGGGAGAAACAACGTCCTTTTCGACTGAGAAAAACAATATTGGGTGGTCTATTGGAAACAGCCAACGGCTTCCTTGTCCAAGCGGCATGTTATTCTAAGAAATCGAAATTACTAAAGTCCCTTCGTTGGCATGAGATTTTACTATTCATGCTTTCATGCAAACTTACACGTAGGGGGCCGCTGCGGCGGCTCCTTAATTTGTAGATCCCATAACATAGTGATCATTAATTACGTACTATAGCCGCTTCTTTGTTTTTCTTTTCTATTCCTCCCTTTACTTTTTCATCGATAATTCATACGAAGTATATTAACATAGGTACAAGAAAACACATCTCCCAAATAAATAGGCTAGTTAAGATGTTCTTCTGTTGCTATGGATTCTAAAAGACTGAATATTGGAGGAAATGCCACTGTCTTAATCATTGAATAACCATTACATTTAATCAAGGCATTTGTACTATTTCGTCCTCCTTTTTTTTTTATAACAATATCTATGTATATAGTACTCTGAAAAACTGCCTTCGTATGGAACAAATTTTCTAGCCCGTTGAGGTTGATAATTAATTAACGCTATTCAAGAAATAATATTATGGCACGTGTAGGGGTACTGTGTCTGGCCTATTCATTACTAAGTATCAACAGGAAACCCTTATTATAATTAAATTAGGATCATGGTCATTAGGATTTGCTCCATATATGTGTGGTTCGTGTGTGCTGTTTCAGGTAGGAGGAAATTAGGTCAGTTTATAGCTTACTAGTTACTACTTTCAATCCTCTCTACATACGGAAGTAATTTGATTAGAGAGAGAGAGAGAGAGAGAGAGAGAGAGAGAGAGAATAAGGACGTAGGAGCAAGAATTAATTAAAAGTTGGGGTACTTGATGGTCCATTAATCAAAATAATTCTCATATATTATAAATTATGTACCATGTGTTTAATTCGAAAAACTTACATCTCTTTCTCGTATGGGTAGCGAATAAAATGTTATAGAAAACTCTTATTTTTTATTATCATCTATTCAATATTTCTTGGCGTGGCATAAAATGAATGACCTACAAGTAGATCGAATATAACAAATAATTTTTAATCATATAATGCCACATCATTTTATTGATAAGAGGATAATAATAAAAAGAATGGCAATCAACATTATTCACATTTTATTGAAGTACAGTACTACTCCACCCAGACAGATCACTTCATAAGACACAGACTATTGTTCCACTGTTATTAATTGGGTGGACAACATGCATGTTTAAAATTGCATTTCTTAATTTAAAAAAGTAATTAATATCCCAATTTTATTTATAATAAGCTCTCACTTTTAGCAAAGTGATACGATAGAAACTCTAAAGCTAAACTCTTACAAAAAACTGAAAACCTAGTAATTACAAATATAAAACGGCCTATACAGCTAGTGAAAATTAAAAAAAGCTGTTTGGATTTAGAAATTATCTCATCTTATCTTATGGTTTCATCATTACAATTTTTTTAAATTTTCACACAAAATATAATAAACAATTCAATTTTTTCAAATCTCAATTCAACTTTTTCAAATTTTAAAATAATAATAATATTAAAAATAATATTCTAATAATATTTTATTCAATTTTCAACTTTCATCTAAAACTATCACATCCCATCTCACTATCTAAATAAGCCATACTTGCTATGTGTTAAAGAGCAAATTAATAAAACTCATGGGAAGGCCGGCAAAGATGAAAATCAAGGAATCGGTGTCTCAAGTCACTGGCCTAGACTAACCTTATCCGGATTGAAGTATACAATGACCATAATTGGCTAAACCATCACTATAGAAATAATTCCCTTCAATTATATTATATATTAATTGTCATTGAGGAACAAAAATAGTATATGTAAATTTACATATATTTTTTATATTATAATAGAATTATTATGTTTATAAAAAGAATATTATAAAATGTACACGCGGTAGGTGTGAAAAATTAGATGAAATGACAATAATAGCCGCGAAGGTTATTGTACGACAACACCCACTTAGCCATATGAACATGCATGGGTTTCGACAGCGGTTACAAGAACCTTCATTGTCATTTTATGACCTTCTAATTTTTCATACCAATCGGCTAAATGATCAATTTTAATTTGTAAATTTATTTTTTTAAATTAAATTATGATATATAAATAGTTATATATATATATATATAAAAAGATTTATAAATAGAATTATTTATAATAAAATAATTATCAGGTAGGCAGCTGTCCACGAGGGAGCTACGTAGGACCGTTGACCATTGAACGCATGTCATTATTGTCACGTGAGAGTTCCGTTTTGGTTTTGGGATGTTGAATTGTTGAAAAATTCAATTCATAACTTTATGTACCATTCTTTTTATTATATTTTAATTTTTTTTTCTCTTATCAAATATACAGTGTTTAGATAATTAATAGAAGAATGTAATTATTTTAAGAAGAATAAAATAAAAAAATAAAAAAATTTATAATATGTGATGTATACTGTATATTGTATAGGATTTATAAATAGTAAAGCTTTTAATTATTTATTGGTGGGACCACCGATAGTCTCAAAAGTGAAAAGAATCGGACGGCCGACAGCTCAGACCTCAAAGTCTGGTCAGGGTAGGGGCCCACCAAGACCGTCCTCCACCTTTCCTTCGATTTTTTAACCCCCGGTTTCCAAATTCCAACCACTCCCAAGGATGCTAATGGCAGAGAAAATAATATAAAAGGAAGAAATACATATAAATATATTTGGGCACCTCTTCTATTTCTACTTCTATTTCACTATAACATAGTTAGTGTAAAATAAAAAAATATTTCGATTATTTTTTTTTTAAAAAGATTACATAAATATTAATAACCAAAATATATTCAAATTAAGCATCCTATTCTGATTGATAGTTTTTTTATTCAAAAATTTTATATGAAGTCAATTTTACTTATTCTTTACTCGATCTATTAATGTAATTAGTTGTATCATTTTAATAATATAAAATTATTATTTTGACCAATCACAAATGTACAAGAAGTATACAAAAATGATTATATATAACATAATTCTTTGTTATTTATTTATTTTTGGACCCTATATAAGAATCATATATATTTGTTTATTTGCTTTGTAGGTATGTATTTAATACTTTAATCATATGCTGTAAAGACAATTCAATAGGTGATATTAATTAAATTTTAAAATAAAATAATCAAAAGAAAATTATGCTTAATTTTCTAATATATAGTAATCTCCCCTTAAATTTGACCTTTTTTTCCTTAATCTCCTAATTAACCTTCGATTCATGAGTACTATTTATTGGGCATGATCAGGTTCATAACAACTATTAACTATGACCCGTTTTGTCTCGTTCACGTGTAATTAAAAGTACTATATTTTTTATAAATTTTTTAATGATGATCAAAAAGCAAAAGATACATAAGTGGGTCTTTTAGTATTGATTACTTTTCTTATGAACCTTCTCCACAACATTAAATATTAATGATATGTTTTAATTAAGGAGACAGGATCCCAACTCATAAAAAAATATCATTTTTGCTATAATTCCCTGCCTGGCGTTCCCGTCGTTCCTTCAAAATATACTGTACTGGAGCTAGGAAAATCTATAGTCTCAACCTTAATTACATGTGAACACAGTTATAGTGTTCAACTATGTACATTTATGACTACGAATGTATTTTTGTCATTTTCCTTTTCAAAAGTTCCCAAGGAAACGAAAAGCATTGGCAGAGAATCCATACCATTAATTCAACAGTACTACTTTTTATGTCAAAATACGTACAGGGAATTAAAGATAATAATTTCCCGATAGCTTAATAGATCCCCTGATCCGAACATAAATGTGTGAACATCATGATGCTACTACTCTAGCTCATGGATTTTTTAACGAAAGATTTTTGTCATCTTTTTCAAGCTTAGAAACTTGAGAAAAAATGGATAATTATATTGGACTTTGTCGTCGGAATAAACTCGAAATACCGGGACGCGCGAGACGAGATATATATTTATATATATATATATATAATAATAATAAAAATTTATACAAGATACTACTATTTTATTTTTATTTTATTATATAAATTAAATGTGACATATTTATCACCATTAACGTTTAATGATGATAAATATATCACATTTTATATAATAAAATGAGAATATGATTTATAATATTACCATATAATATCAGTACTCACCGTTCTAGTATGATAGAGCATTCACATTGGTTTCATCAAAGTCATTTTTAAAATTTGATGAAAAGTACAAGTTTTCCATAAATCTAAAATATTCCTATCCATAATCTCACATTGGATTAGCCATTGGATTCATCAAAATAATAATATAATATTATTATTTTAATAATAATATAATTTTTATTTTCATATTTTACAATTAAACTAACTCTATATATGTACATTAATAATTTAATTTGATATTTAAATTATCAATTTCCAACTAATTTTTTTCCTCAACCTAATTACCAACAAACACATCTTGAGCTCGTTGCTCTAGTTCCTTGATCTCAAAATACTCCACCACCTGAATAAACTACACAAATAAACAAGGCAGTACAACTCAATTTATAAAATCAATTTTCAAAAATTGCTGCCACAAATACATGTCAAAAATTCTGCCACAGATACAAGAATAAGAATGCAACTAATTTTAAAACAGATACAAAAATTGCTGCCACAGATACGTGTAAAAAAACTGTTTCATTTGTTTTTTTTTTGTGCTCCTGGTTTTATCATGCACCTCTCTCCTGGTGTTGTTCTCCTCTATTTTTCACCCATAGATACCTTTTTTTTCTCCTTCAAAATATTTCTTTAACTAATTTAGCAAATGGAATCACAAAAAAAAAAAAAAAAAACCAACAACAACAACAAAGGCAGTTTGGAAAATTGGGAAAGGTGTGATTTATGAAGTTTAACTCTCTTTATATTCATGATTGCCAACTCAAAAGTCAAAATTAAAGTTATAGTTTACAACTTACAGAATTCTTGCTTAAATACTGACCCTTCTTATTATTTTTAGGATTGCTATTTGCCTGGCATTATTAAATTGTTCCATGGTCATGTTATTGCATATCTTTATGAAACTTGCACATTTTTACCTGTTATCTGGTTTATGATTAAGTAGATCCTTGCTTTGTTGAATACTGAATCAAATTGTTCTCTCTTTGACAGAGATCAGAGGAATTATCAACACTAGAAGGTTACAATGGTTATGGGGCTGAGCAGGGTGAAAAAGTATGGGGCATTCTTGATTTGTGATTGATTGTTTCATGGAGTTGAACTTGATTGTAAACTCGTGTTGTTTCTTTAGAAAGTAATTGTGAATGGTTACACAACCATTTCATATGGTTAGACATTTTTTGTGCTTCATATTGTTAATCTATTCACAATACATCAGAATGACCAAAATATGTTTTTGTGAACATGCTACAAAACTAATTTTCAGTTGCCATTCAACTAAGTATTAGAATTCATGCTGATTTAAGGTATAGCCGAAGTTTTACTTATCAAAAAAGGTATGGCTGAAGTTTCTACTCTGGCTGTTTATAAATAAGTATAAACAGTATGTAAAAAAAGTATTCATAGAAGAACTCTAACATCCCATTCAGATTCCAGCATCTCAAAAATCAAATAAAACAAAACATGGTCTCCTTTGTCTCTATAAAAAAAAAAACTGATGGAGAGATAAAACCCAAAACAGTACAAACATGATTTGGTTTTCAGATGGATCAATACTATACCAACTTGTCCAAAAAATACAATACTAGAATTAGTGTGGTTGCTTGAGCCGAAGGCAAGACTTAGTGCACCTTAGAAATTCTGCAAAAAAATCAAAAAATAAATAAAACCAAGTTAGTCCTATGCAAAATAATAATACACAAAGCAACTCAACAAGATAATCAATATGCATTGGAAGTCATCCATAAAGGAACTCAGTTTAGCACACAAACAAGATCATCACATGAATATGATGTGGACAGAGTAAGCTTCTATAAGAATGCATTGAAAAAGTTTGATGTTTGCAAAGCCACTTCACAGTTTGCTCAATCAAATAAACTGGGTCTGCAAATCATCAAATATATCAACAATAGATATACAAATCAAAAACAAGTCACAAAATCAACCAAAAAAAACTAGGGATGCAAATCATCAAATATACCAACAATAAATCCATAAAATTAGAAACAAGTCACAAAATTAACCAAAAAAAACTAGGGATACAAATCATCAAATATGCCAACAATAAATTCATACAAATAAAAAACAAGTCAGAAAATTAACCGAAAAAAACTAGGGATGCAAATCATCAAATATACCAACAATAAATTCATACAAATCATAAACAAGTTAGAAAATCAACAAAAAAAAAAACTAGGGATTTTTATCATCATCAAATATACCAGTTGCATAACAGATTAACTATGGACTAGGGTTGTAGGAGATTTGGAGAGGAGACAAACCTGAAGGAGAAAACTGTCGCGCCAAGTGCTGAAGGAGTCACTCTGCTTCAACATGAAGAAAAAGAGAAGAGGAAGAATCAGTAAGGAACTACCGTTTACAAAGAGAAATAGAGAAAGGGGGTGAGCAAAAAATGGGGGAGGAAAAGGAGAAGAACATTGCGTGCACCTGATTTGAGGAGAAAAACCATGGATTTGATCCAATTTTGCATGAAGGAGAAGAAGAGATAGATTCTGTGCTCGATCGATGGAACAAGAGAAAGGGGGGGAGAAAGACGCGGGGAGGGAAATGAGAGAGAAACGAAATAAAATAAATCTGTTGTCCATTAAAACTACAATAAAATATAAGGATGAATGTCAAACAGTAGTATTTCAAATTTGAAGGAAATGGGTGAAACACTGTAGCTCAAAACTTGAGATAAAAGCTTTTACCGAATCCAATACAGGTGATTTTCATCTACGTTCATTAAATTTTGAAAATGCATTAGCTTCTGATATGCCAATACTCTTAGATATGCCAAATGCATTAGAAACTCTTCCTTAATTTAAGAGATCACTTGAATCCATGCACCCATCTGATCTTCAATACCAGTACCATCCCAGCCGTCCGGTGACAATTAATTAACTCAATGGTCCCAATTCTCCCATTTTTAAGCTGGGCTTGATGTACAAGACAAGCATGGAAGAAGATGAACTGAAGAAGCATACGAGCTCTATCTCATACCTCCAAAGACAAACAATTAGAATAACCGATTTCTATATAAATATATATATATACTAGGTGGGAGTAACGTGTAAAACACATTTTTCTAATTTTATGAAATGATTATTTATAAAAAATAATATATATTTTATAAAAATTATTAATGTTGCTTAATAATTTAAGGCATATTGGAGAAAATAAAAAAATTAGTTCAAAATATCATATAATCCAATACATATTTATAACATCTATAATTTTAGTAAAGATGTATACGAAAAATTTAATAATAGTCTAACACAAACAGTAGTTCAAAATATGTGTCTTTGATATTTGTATTATAATTCATCAATTTATGTCATTCTGTAGACGATCAATAGAGACAACATTAAAATTCTTATTTTGCTGTTGGTTGAGTCGATCAGGGATAACATAAAGTTAAAACATAATCTTTTTATAAAATTTGTGATATAATATTTTCTATATATAGCATATATATAAATCCTAAAATATATTTTGAAGTTGTTGGCCGAATTTACTCTTTCTTAATTAGCTCAAGGATCACGGCTTTTGTTACGTTCCCATCATAGCAAGCTCACGTGTGGAATATGACTTAGTAGAAGCTACGTCCTACTACCATGTGAAAAAAAATATTTTGATTAAACACACTTGTATTATATATTATATGAGATTTTTAAATTTGGAATACTCAATAATTTGAGTTAATGAAACGTATAATACACGTATATTATACTTAGACATCCACGTCTTATGCACTTAATACACGTGTATATGTTAAGGAGAAAGAGAAAAATATAATAATTAATCTTTAAATATTACTTATTATTATATAAACTATTAAGTATTATAATTATTGTGATTAATAAATCATATAACAACATTAAATGCTATCTCTCTCAACATTTATGTCTTCATTTTATATGTCAAACCGTTAAAACAAACGGTGTTAACTTTAACGGAAAAATAAGAAAAACAGTTAAAACAAGATTTTCCATTTCATACACATTTTTTATATATAGAATATATATTATAGTAGGAGCCACAGGCCCACAAGCACAAGCAAATAGAGAAGAAGGTAAATTTTTATAAAATGATTTATAGAAATAACATTAATTTACATAATACCTCCAGATTGTAGAAGAGTAGTAAAAGAAAAATTCTAAACATAAGTCCACACACTATACTTTTTTTTTCTTTTACCAAATATTTCGTATATGAATGATGATTAGAAGAATTCAATTAGTTTACAAAAAATAAATTTAAAAATTTTTAAAAAAAAAAAAAAACGTAGTGAGTGGTGTGTGAACTTATATGTAAAAAAGCTCGTAGTAAAAAGAGTTAATGTGCGTTTCTTATTACTCATATTTCTGTGCAAAAGATTAATTTCCATTTTAGATGATTGATATAATCTATACATGATTTGTATTTATCCTTTTATTTATTCTAAATCAGAACTTGAGTCCTTTCAAATAAAAGAGACAAAAAAAAAGGGTTAAAACAATAATTTGGATTAGGTATATCAGATCGCATCCACAAAAGTAAACTAATTTTATAATTGGTGTGCTTAATATTGTCATTCAAGTAGCTAAGGTTTCCACCAACTCCCATTGGCTGAGTCGACATTTCCAAGCTGAAAAGGATGTCAATTCCAATTGAAACAATAATTCCTATTAAAGTATCCGTGATTTGCTCAGTGTTAATTAAGCTAATAATTTTGTGAGCGCCACAACTGAAACATCATTTGACATACACGTATATATATACATATGCCGTTGACTCGCATATTTAAGCAGTTTTTGATGTGCCTATATATATTTTAATGCGATACCAAAGTTGACATTGTGACTATAGATATGTATGGTATGTTTGTGCTCACAATATATATATATATTTTCACTCGATTTATAAGCTTATGGAATCAATTTTTTAAATACCATATGCATATAAGCATAGATATAAAGAGTTGTAGTACCACATTGTTTGATATGAGAAATGTATATGTATATATAATTAATAATGCTATATGAAGAACTGTTAAGATTTTTCTAAACAAATATGGTCAATATATTTATTGTCTCATATATATCAGTGCTTAATCTATATGTAGTTATCGCATGCATGGGTACCAATCTCTGAGTGCTAACCCCAATTAAGCGGTATAGGAATCAGTTCTTAAAGAAATTTATGGGTCTAACTCATCTCTTAAAACTGGTTTTACAATAGAGAGTTGCTCATTGCTTATAAACATGCCTAAGACCTTGTCTGCAAGTAATGTGAGATTTATTCCTCAACACTCTCTCTCACGTGCAGACCAGTATTTTCCTGATCCTTGTCATGGGATAAGTAGTGTAAGCCTCACATTCGTCCTAAACCTAGCTCTGATACTATGAAGAAATTTATGGCCTTAACTTATATCTTAAAATCGGTTCTATAAGAGATAATTGTTCGTTGCTTATAACTAGCTATATCCAAGTTCTTGTCCACAGATAATGTGTAATTTATTCTTCAACAGTAATTAAGCTGTACTTGGTGGTTTGTACTACTTGTCTTGTCGATTTCAAGTATATTGATCCATAAAAAAGGAGTACGAGCGCTTAAATCTTTCAATTTCTTTTTTGAAATTATTATCATATAATTAACAGAGCGAAAGCCAGAAAAATTGAATAATTAGAAGATGAACAGAAAAAAATAGACGAAACGATTATAATATTGTATAGTCTCTTGATGTTTCTTTTAAATTAATTCCTAGTTAGGATTCTTAATTATTTTCGCATCTATTATAAGTACTCTTATTCTCATAGCGATAGGGACTGACTACCAATTGGTACGCCTAGATTCATTGAATCCACCTTCTCGAACCGAACATATTTCTATTAATTTGATATAATTTGTATACTGCATTAATCCTTTAATTCTTCTTAATGATTTGGTTTACTTTTAACTAAATTTAGCAGCTGGTCAACTTAATTTGTAAGCATATATATATATATATATTAATATTATATTTCTATTTAGCTATATCCGTTTTATTCGGGAAAAAAATTATATTAACGACGTCGTACTAATTGCGGGCTTACATGATGAGTGAATGACAATGATCAGGACAATATCGTTGTACTAAAGAGATTACCACCAGAAGTAGTACTCCCATAAACTGGCCAGTTGTGCATTGTTGATGGAATATTCAACGTCGACTAGTCTGATTTCTTCGATCGAGCACGTTTCTCAGGAGACCACGAACTGCTAGACGTACGTATAATGAGATCGAACTCCAACAAAGATCGAATAGCTTGGCTGGCTAGCTCTTTCTAGTTACCCATGATCTGTTGTAACTCGTTAATGCATTGGCTTGCTCAATTCGTAACTAAAGAGGTAGGGGATATTCTAGATTCTTTCTTCCAAAGAAAAACAGTGAATTTTCTTTAATAGGATTGTCATGATCGAAGCGATGCAAGGGATCATTTCAAAGTTATATATATGGCATGCAGTTATCATGTACATGGATGACAGAACTATTGAGTTAATCTAAGCTTAATTAATTAGTACGTATAAAGAAATGCTTTAATAATAAAAAGATTGCATAAAAATAAATATATAAATTAATATGATTTGATATAATATATTAGATTATAAAATTATTATTAGTAGTTATTTATTTATTTTGTAACGGAGGACAATTTCCATCTGAAGAGTCGGAATAGGATGTTCAGTTACTGATATCTGTAACGGAGGACCAAATCCTGGGCAAGTCCATTAGAGGAATGAGAGGTTAGAGCTTCACATGCACGCCATAACTTTGTGTTAAATTCAGTTCGGCCACCTCGAAGCGTTTCAAAGTCCCTAGGTAAGCGTGCGCGAAGCTCATCTTTTTACTGAAAAAAGGCCGCAGATTTTGTTATGCAAAGCGACCTACTAAAGTGAATGATATTGAAAGGATGGAGAGCCATCAGGAGGAAGGATCCAAACCAATTAAACACGGGCTTTCAACCAAAAACGGGAAAATTGGTTTGGCGATAAACTTCCTGGGGCCTCTGTCAGGAGAGATTGGAATCTATCTGCAGTAATTTTTTGGGTGCAAGCAAGGAAGAGTGGCGGAGAAAAAGGTTAGCATGCTTTTGGTATATTTGAATCTCAAATTACACCATTAAAATAATTCAAATATTAAACTTTATTTTTAGAATCATATTATATCACGTAAATGATGTTCAATGTTGAGATTAGTACTCTTAGATTTTTCATTTGGTTGGTAAATAATTCAGATGATATAAGATATTTATTGAAAGTTAAATAAAATATTATTATAAGATAATTTTTTAATATTAGTTTTGTTTTAAGATGTGAAAAAATTAAATTGTTTATTATATTTTTTGTAAAAATTTAAAAATTTTGTAATGATTATATAAAATAAGATAAGATAATTTGATTTTATATAACCAAATCAGTCAAATACATCAATGCGGTTTAATTTTCAAGTGGGACAGTAAGACTTTCCTTACCCTTTTTAAATATAAAATCTATTTATTTCTTTTAAAAGAATGCTATTAAACATCATGTAATACACATTTTATATATTAATTTTTTTTAATTAAATTAATTGAGTAAAACTTCATTACTTATATATCACATATTTATTAAAAAAAAAAAATAGAAGAAATGTGGTGTATAAACACGGAGCGTAGTTCTTTCTTTCAATATTGGAAATATTGACGTAGGTATTAATTGGGTTGTGTTTGAGGCTTCAGCTGTCACCCTCATTCAATCGGGTTTAGCTCTTTGCGGTTCCAGCCTGCCACCGCCCACCATGACTTCCAGTTCCAGGACTGGCCGACTGGGTTTCCGTTTCTAGGAGTTATAACTTATAACCCAAATTATATATGGCCTCGGAGCCTCTCATCAAGGGTGGCTGACTTGGCTTTTATGAGAGGTTCAACAAATAAATCGTGTCAAATCAGTTGTCTCTTTGCCTTTTGGTTCTTTTTTCCAATCAAAGGGCAGCAAGCAGTACTATTTTGTAGCATGAAGATCGTGGTGAGTTGTACAAAATTGAAATTTTGTTTCCACACTCGTGAAATCCCTTTCACTTCAAGAGGGAAAAAAAAACGTAATTTGATTTTATAACTCGCGAGAATGTACGACAGTAAGTCATGCTAGTAACATAACTTAGTTAGTTGTCTCTTTTGTTTTTGGTTCCTGTTCTTTCAAACATTATCACCAACTATATATTCTCTGCAATGAACAGTAATTGTGGTGTATTGTACAAAATTGAAAATTCCTTTTCCCACTCATAAATCCCTTTCAGCACTTCAAGAAACGGCAGAATTTGTTTTATTTTTCTCCTATTGTGCAAAAATTCTTCTAAAGCAGTTGGTGTTAGAATCTTTTTCAGATTTCATTGTAGAGAGAGAGAGAGAGATCCACGTTCCCATTATGCAATGTGTGTGTATATATATATATATATATTATCTAAATGCAAAAATTAGCATTGATAGTATTTTTTTTTTCCTTTACAAAAATGCTAAATCCACCGAATGTGGTTTCGAATTTGTGTCCCGATTCTCTTTTTTTACTTAGTAATTAAAAATATATTTTTTAGTGATATTGTAAATTTTTTTATTTTTAAAAAAATCTATAAAAAAATAAATCAAAAAATAAAAAACAAAATTTTTTTACCTTTCTCGATAAATCCTCGAGCTACATCCTCGTACTCGGGGATGTAGTGCTCTTTTTTTAATTACTTGCATATCTTTACTTTTTAATCTGTACCCAAAATATATATTAAAAAAAAAATCAAAACAACTTTTATAAAAGTAAAACGAAAAACTACTCTTAATAAAATCTTTAACTCCATCGTCAATTTTCACAAAATCCTATACAAAACATATCACGATAAAAAGTTATAAATCAAAATTTTTCTCTCCTTTTACAAAGTTTAATAAATAATACATCTAAAAAAATTTAAAAATTCTCAAAAATTTGCAAACCAAACAAACCCAGTGATTTGATTCCCCAAACTCAGACCAAACTGGACTATGGGCCAAGGCCTTTTTTGTTACTTGGATTCGCTTGACGAGGCGACAGATATCGGGCTGTACTCTGTCAAATTCCGAAGGTTTTTCACAATGACTTCGGCATCAGCTTCTTCTTCCTTTTCTCTTCCCCCCATTGCTTTCCAATCCATTGACCGTGTAACATATGGGCCTCAGGTCCATAAGATAATCTTTTCTGTATAAACCATGTTCAAACCTAATGCACATCATCTTTCTGCCAAATCCAGGAAAAGAAGACAAGGAAGTAAAATTTTAAAAATAGGAGAAACGGGCCGAACTTTTTTTCTTCAAGTACCAAAAAGTCCAGTAGCAGCTTGGACCATCTCTGAAGTTACCGAATCAAAGCGGAAGCCCACCACCACTTGAATGTCCTATTCCAATTGTAAAGTGATCTGTGGAAAATTGAAATTGGTCCGGTTTCATTTTTTTCAGAGGAATAAAATCTCAAAACACATTAGCTATTGTTAGAAACTAAATTTAAATTGTATTGTATAATCAATTTTGAGATTTTAGAAACCAAATTCAAATTGTATTGTATGACCAATTTTGAGCCATTAATTTAGACCTATCTTTAGTCATCAATGGTGACTTAAGGTATACTTACCCCCCTTTGTACTCCTATAAATATGGGTATCATTCCCTTATATATGCATCAAGTTTTGCATTGAAGAACAATCTTTCTCTTGCAATATTCTCTATCTCTTTTGCTCTCTCTTTTCATTAGTTTCATAACACGTTATCAGCACGAAGGTTCTGACGATCTTGAAGCTAGTAGGCTTATACTTCAAGTAAGTTTTTCAATATATTATTTGTAGTTTCCAAAATGAATATGAAATGTTATATTACTACTTGATGAAACTCTATATTTATTCTCATGATTTTGTGAATATATTTCTTATTTACAAATATAAGCATACTTATGTTCCTGATTTATATATGTAGAAAATGTCAAATCTTACCAAATTGGAATTCGTTGCTCTTGACATTTCTGGAAAAAATTATTTATCTTGGATACTTGATGCTGAGATCCATCTGGAAGCGATGAACCTGGGAGATACAATTAAAGAAGGAAATCAAGGGTCCCGGCAGGACCGTGCTAAGGCAATGATTTTCCTTCGGCACCATCTTCATGAAGAATTAAAAACTGAGTATCTCACGGTGAAAGATCCCCTTATTTTGTGGAATGATTTAAGGGAGAGATATGAGCACCAGAAAACTGTAATCCTCCCAAAAGCTCGTCATGATTGGATGCACCTGAGGTTGCAAGATTTCAAGAGTGTTAGTGAGTATAACTCTACACTCTTTAAAATTAGCTCACTATTGAAATTATGTGGTGAAAAAGTCACTGATGATGACTTATTAGAGAAGACATATACTACTTTTCATGCATCGAATGTGCTCCTGCAGCAGCAGTATCGAGAGCGAAAGTTCAAAAAATATTCTGAACTTATATCTTGTCTTCTAGTAGCTGAGCAAAATAATGAGCTTTTGTTAAGAAATCATCAGTCACGTCCTACTGGTTCTATATCATTCCCTGAAGTGAATGGTACTAGATTTACACCATTCCCAGAAGCAAATGGTGCATTTTTTCAAAGAAACCGAGGGCGTGGACGTGGTAGAAAAAATTATAGAAGTGGAGGTCCTAGAAGCGACCACACTAAAAGGGATAATAGTAGATATACACCGTACCACCAGAAGTGGTTCAACTCAGAGAAGGGTAAAGGTCCTCAAAACAAATTTTTAAAGAAAGATGAAGATGGATGCCATAGATGTGGTATGACTGGACATTGGTCTCGTACCTGTCGTACAGCTAAGCACTTGGTTGACCTATACCAAACTTCAATAAAAGAAAAAACAAAAAAGATTGAAACAAATTTTGCTGAACCATCAAATACTTTAGCTTCTATAAAAGGAGAAGATACTACAAGCCTTGATGTTTCTGATTTCTTTGAAAATTCTAGTGATAGAATTGATCATTTGATTGGTGATGGAAATGTTCATTTTTAATTAATGTATTTCCTTTATCTTATTGTAATTTCTTTTATATTTTGCAATGTTTTGTAGTAATGAAAGTTTTATATATTTTGTAGAATCATGAGTCTTACTGATGAACTTTTTATCTCTGAGATGAATAATAGAGATGTATGTCTGGCTGACAGTGCTACAACTCACACAATTCTTAAGGATAAAAAATATTTTCAAAATCTAACATTGAGTAAAGCCTACGTTCATACCATATCTGGTTCATCGAATCTAATTGAAGGCTCCGGAAGAGCTTATATTGTGTTGCCGAATGGCACCAAATTTTGTATTGATGATGCTCTATTTTCTTCACGATCCAGAAGAAATTTATTGAGTTTCAAAGATATACGTCGTAATGGTTGTCATATTGAAACCACCAACGAAGACAATAAAGAGCATCTTCTCATTACTAAAATAATTTCGAGCCAGAAGCTCGTGTTAGAAAAACTGTCTGCTCTCTCATCTGGGTTGTATTATACAGAAATGAGAACGATTGAATCACATGTGGTAATGCACCAGAAGTGCATTGACCCCAAAGTATTTATGACTTGGCATGATCGCCTTGGACATCCGGGATCAATAATGATGAGACGAATAATTGATAATTCGTATGGGCATCCCCTAAAGAATCAGAAGGTTATCTTACCTAATGAATATCCATGCTCTGCATGTTCTCAGGGTAAATTGATTATCAAACCATCTATCTCAAAGGTTGTTTTTGAATCTCCGTCTTTTTTACAAAGGATTCATGGGGATATATGTGGGCCTATTCAACCATCAAGTGGACCATTCAGATACTTTATGGTTTTAATTGATGCATCAAGTCGATGGTCACATGTTTGTCTACTATCCACTAGAAATATTGCATTTGCTAAACTTCTTGCCCAAATAATTAAACTACGAGCACAATTTCCTGACTATCCAATTAAAACTATTCGATTGGATAATGCAGGTGAATTTACATCTCAAGCTTTTGATAACTATTGCATGTCAATAGGAATAGAAGTTGAACATCCAGTTGCCCACACACACACTCAAAATGGTTTAGCTGAATCATTGATTAAAAGGTTTCAGCTAATCGCTAGACCTTTGCTTTTGAAATCAAAACTTCCTATTTCTGCCTGGGGACATGCTATACTTCATGCAGCATCGTTGATTCGAGTTAGGCCATCAGCATATCACAAATATTCTCCATTACAACTTGCATTTGGTCAACAACCAAATATTACTCATCTTCGTATTTTTGGATGTACGGTATATGTTCCAATTGCACCTCCACAACGTACAAAGATGGGTCCTCAACGTAGACTTGGGATATATGTTGGCTTTGATTCTCCATCTATTATCAGATACCTTGAGCCTCTTACAGGGGATATGTTTAAGGCACGTTTTGAGGATTGTCATTTTGACGAATCCATTTTTCCAACATTGGGTAATGAGAAGTCGGTGCCTGAAGCACGACAGGAAATTACTTAGGAAAATAAAGCCTTTCCTCAATTTGATCCTCGTACAAATGAATGTAAACTAGAGGTTCAAAAGATTATTCATTTGCTAAAGTGTTGCAAATCAATTACCGATGTATTTACTGAACTAAAGGTGTGGTAAAATCATATATTCCTGCTGCTAATGTTCCAGCAAGGATTGCAGTCCCTGAAGGACTAAAGTTGACAAAACAATAATAGGGAGTCTAAGGATACGCCTAAAGCGATGGACGAACCTATTGGTGCAAAGACAAAATTCCTCGGAAGAAGAAAATACTAAAATGAATTTGGTACTCCTGAAGAGTCCATACCCACAACACTAAGCTCATAAAGAGTAATTGATACTCCTGAAGAGACAAATCTCCTGAAAAAGAACCTCCTGAAGAGGTATTTAATGAAATGTCTTCCCTTGAAAGAGGGATAGGTACCTGAAAATAACGAGATCTCAATACATTTCATGAGTACTGGAGAAATTTTGGATAGAAATAAAACTGTTGTCGACAACATATTTTCATATAAAATGGCCCTTGACATTACCAGAAGTAATGAAGAAATTGAGCCAAGAACTGTCGAAGAATGTCGACTAGAAATGATGGCCAAAATGGAAATCAGCTATTGAAGCTGAATTAAACTCGCTAGCAAAGCGAGAGGTCTTTGGACCAATTGTACAAACACCAAAGGGTGTAATGCCTGTTGGATATAAATGGGTATTTATACGTAAGCGTAATGAGAACAATGAAATTGTGCGATATAAAGCACGACTTGTTGCACAAGGTTTCCTGCAGAAACCAGGGATTGATTATGAGGAAACATACTCTCCTGTTATGGATGCAATCACATTCAGATTTTTGATTAGTTTGGTAGTTACAAAAAGATTGGATATGCAGTTGATGGATGTGGTCACTGCATATTTATATGGATCATTGGATCATGACATATATATGAAAATCCCTGAAGGATATAAAATGCCTGAAGCTTCTAATCTGAGTACATCCAGAAATATGTATTCTATTAAACTTCAAAGGTCTTTATATGGGTTAAAACAATCCGGACGCATGTGGTATAAACGTCTTAGCGAATATTTATTGAAAGAATGATTTGAAAATAATCCAATATGCCCATATGTTTTTATTAAGAAATCAGATTCCGGATTTGTTATTATTGCGGTTTATGTTGATGATTTAAATCTTGTTGGAACTCCTGAAGAGATCAGAAGAACTGTAACATATTTAAAGAATGAATTTGAAATGAAAGATCTTGGCAAAACGAAATTTTGTCTCGGCCTGCAACTTGAGCATTTGCAAAATGGAATTCTTATTCATCAATCAAATTATACAGAGAAAGTCTTGAAGCACTTTTACATGGACAAAACTCATCCCCTGAGTACTCCAATGGTTGTTCGATCACTTAATGTGCAGAAAGATCCATTTCGTCCTTGTGAAGACGATGAAGAAATTTTTGGTCCTGAAATACCTTATCTCAGTGCAATTGGAGCCCTGATGTATCTTGCAAATTGCACTCCGCCTGATATTGCATTTTCAGTTAATTTACTTGCAAGATATAGTTCCGCACCAACTCGAAGACATTGGAATGGCATTAAACATGTCCTTCGATACCTCCGAGGTACAGTTGATATGGGATTATTTTATCAACATGGATCAAGTCCACAATTAGTTGGATATGCGGATGCAGGTTATCTTTTAGATCCACACAGAGGTAGATCTCAAACTGGATATGTATTTACTTATGGAAATTCTGCTATATCATGGAGATCTGTCAAGCAAACACTATCTGTTACCTCTTCAAATCACTCAGAGATCATTGCAATTCATGAGGCAAGTCAAGAATGTATTTGGCTAAGATCAGTGATTCAACATATTCAAGAAAAGTGTGGTCTTCCAGTGATTAATGATAGTCCAACAATTTTATACGAAAATAATAATGCTTGTATTACTCAAATTAGAGGGGGATATATCAAAGGTGATAGAACCAAACATATTTCACCTTAATTCTTTTATACCCATGAACTTCAGGAGAAATGAGAAATTAATGTCAAGCAGATATGATCAAGTGATAATCTGGCAGATTTATTCACTAAAGCATTACCAACTGCAACATTTAAGAAGCTTGTGCAGAATATTGGAATGCGAAGACTTGAAGACCTATTATCATGCACTTTTCAGGGGGAGTAAAGTCTTGAAGACTTGTGCTGATTGTACTCTTTTCCTTCGCTAAGGTTTTATCCCATTGGGTTTTCCTTTGTAAGGTTTTAATGAGGCAATCTTAAAGCACTTGGCGATATACATGAATATTGTACTCTTTTTCCTTCGTCATTAGTTTTTTTCCCACTGGATTTTTCCTTGACAAAGTTTTAATGAGGCATATTCTTTATATGTGGTCATCCAAAGGGGGAGTGTTAGAAACCAAATTCAAATTGTATTGTATGACCAATCTTGAGATGTTAGAAACCAAATTCAAATTGTATTGTATGACCAATCTTGAGCCATTAATTTAGACCTATCTTTAGCCATCAATGGTGACTTAAGGTACACCTACCCCCTTTGTACTCCTATAAATATGGGTATCATTCCCTTCTATATGCATCAAGTTTTGCATTGAAGAACAATCTTTCTCTTGCAATATTCTCTCTTTCTTTTGCTCTCTCTTTTCATTAGTTTCATAACAGCTATATCATTTTCCTGGTTGGTAATAAAGCAGAAGTTCTTGTTCATTTCATACATAAAATACAGCAAAATTATGCATTTAATAATTAATGCAAAATGTTGTAATAATGAAATTTTACGACTCTCCATTCTATTTGAAAGGATTGAATTTTTTTTAAGCAAAATGATCAAAACAGTAATTGTTAGGAATCAAATCAACTTCCTATAATTTAGTCTCAAGATAAGGTAAAAAATAAAGTTAATAGATAAGGCTAAGAAGAGATAAAGACAAATTGATTTAGACTTCTAAAAATAAAATGTTTCATAATATAAGTGAGACTTAATCACTCAAAAAAAAAATTCTTTATAAAAAGATCTCTATAAATCAAATGGCTCTCTACAACTTCTTTATATCCAAACTCCACGGTCTCCACGCACAGTGAATCCAAATGATCCCAAATGATCTCTCTCAAGGGAGACATTGTCTTTAATATTCCGAAATTCTAAAATCTTCTATTATATTGAGAAATATGTGAAGTCATAAGAGATTTTAAAATATCTATTATAGTAGATTTTGCCTCCAAACAATCCATAAATGTAGATTTTTTTGTCGAATTATGTAAATTTTTATATTATTTTCTATTTATTTTTATTCAATTATTTATTATTAGTTTTCAAATGCGAAGAGCATTGTATCAATGTCTAAATCATGATAGTAGGCAGAGATAATCTCCATTACAGCTAATTTTTTA
The DNA here is from genome assembly GCA_011037825.1 of Carya cathayensis. NCBI lineage: Eukaryota > Viridiplantae > Streptophyta > Magnoliopsida > Fagales > Juglandaceae > Carya > Carya cathayensis. The sequence continues at coordinate 32,158 of QGSO01000955.1, read as the reverse complement.
CATTAAATATATTGTATTTTATTTTACACCAGATAAATAGTATTTTTATATATCTTAACCCGACCGACAGTAACGTCGTCAGCTATGTGGTGGATATCTTGACTTGACTGATAAAAGATAATGCAATAATGCCAAGCAAGTGTGTCCCGGTTTGGGCCAGAATATGCTTGTGATATGACTTTACTTAGCGATAAGATCGGTATATTCATCTTTATCATGGAGGGCCGTGATTGCCAATTGGATATCAACATACCAAACCCCAAAAGTTTATATATATTGTGGAAGGCAAAGTTGCCAAGTTGGCCATCAACATCAATATATTTAATATTATATTTATTATTATATTAAATATATTTAATCCTTTAAAAAAAAAACATCAATATATTTAAAGATGGTGCTACTCTGCCGCCAGAGTGCACCGCTCCATTTGACCGCACTTGTATTTTTTTTTTTCATTTTTCTTTTCAGATTTTTTTAATACATTTAAACATTTTTAAAAAATACAAAAAAAATATCAATACACTTAAAATTACTTCCTTAATCATTAAGTAAAAAAAAATTAAAAATTCTTTATTTTTGCGACCAGCAGTCACTTTGAGGGGCATGGGAAGGGGCTACTTAGCATTTTCCATATATTTAATGGATATCTTAAGACTTTAATAAAGCTAATGCAATTACTGCGAGGGCGTGTGAGTCCTGGTTTGGACACGCATATGCTTGTGATATGTTGACTTGACTTAAGGTTCTGTTTGGCTACTAAGAATTCTCAGATAAAAATTTTGAGTTTTAAGATAAAATATTAAAATATTATATTTTAATATTATTATTGTTTTGAGATTTGAAAAAGTTAAGAAAAAGTTGAATTATTTATTATATTTTGTATTGAGATTTGGGAAAGTTGTAATGATGAGATGAGAATTTTAAGTTTGAGATGAAAATTTCAAATGGTCAAACACAACCTAGTGAATAAGCTCGGTATGTTCGTCTTTATCATTCAGGAGGGCGTCCCAAAAGTAGATATATATTGTGGAATTTTATCTTATCTTATTATCATAATTTTTTAAAATTTTCATATAAAATATAATAAATAATTTAATTTTTTAAAATTTTAAAATAAAAATTATATTATAATAATATTTTATTTAACTTTTAACAAAATTTATCATCTCATCTAAACTGTATAACCAGATGAAGTCATTATTAGTTGCAGGTCAATTATAGTCCAAATATCTATAGAATAGATTGGTACTAGGATTTTGATACATTTAGATATCAAATTAAAAGAAATTTATTGATCATTACATTCAATTAAGATATTGTATGCTTATATTTGAGTCCAAATAACAGAATCAATACACATAGGCATGAACTAAAACTAAACCAAACACAATCTATAATACATGTTTAGATCTAAAAATAATTGGTGCTGAGAGGATTTAACAAATAGAGAGATGAGAGATATGAGAGATCCTTAGACCCAGATCCCATGGCTACTGTTTGGATTATTTCTCTACAGAGCAAACATTGTTTTTTCCCATTTTGTGAAGGGTGGCTGTTGCAATTGGTGGAATACCAACCAAACAGAGGGAAGCAAGGAGAGTCCAACATTGTCAAAGGGGGGGGAGAGAGAGAGGGATGGAAGATAAAAGTTACCCTGGGCTTTTTCAATGTCATCGGCAATGGAAGAGGTGGCGGTGAGTTGTCGCAATGACTAATATTGGGGAAACAGGGAGATGACTAGGGGAGAGCATTGACCGGTCCGGTCCAAAAATAGGAGGATCAAATTCATTCGGTCCGATCCACAGTTCAAGAATTTTTAACTCTAGACCGGATTGAATGAAAAATTAAAAAAAAAATTATATATTATTTATATAAATAATTGTATAAATTAATTATATATATCACAATATTACATAAGTATTATATTCTTTAATGTATAACTATAATATATAGTACTATTATATATTAATATATTAACATATTATAAGAGTTATAGTATAAATTATAGTATATATATAAATTTATAATAGTATTAGTATAATTAACTTAATATGTTAGTATTAAATCACTATAACTACATAGAGTATTAGTAATAAGAGTATTACTATTATTTAATATAGTATTACATAGAATATTAATCAATGTGTGGAGTTGGAAAAGATATAGTAAAACTAGTATATTACATATAGTTATTAGTTATAGTATTAGTACTAGTGTATTATTAGTTATAGACTATAGTAAATAAGTTAATAACTATTACCAATTTACTATATACTAATGGTATTAGCATATTACTAATATATATAATAGTATACTATACATATATATTAAATATATCACAATATAATTATATAAGTATTAAACAAAATGCTATTGGATTAAAAAAAAGTTTATGGTGGACTAAACGGACTGACTGGACCAGACCATCCTGAATGGGACCGAACTGGACTTGCCCTTAGAGAGTTCGGTCCGATCCAGGGTGGAAAAACTTTGGACTGAACTCCCCCTAAGAGATGATGGTGACAAACAAGGAGAGAGAGAGAGAGAGAGAGAGAGAGAGAGAGAGAGAGGATTTTGTCCAATAGGAGAGGGTTTCGGTGCAAGAAGGGAAGAAGGGGGATAAGTCGCACTGAATAACTCCAACTTGGTAGTTTCCACTGCATTTCCAGATGGATCATTACCCTAATTATATAAGATAAACCATTTATGTACATTCAATATACTCTACGGATAGAGGAATCGAACTGCTGAATCGAAAAATTGGGATCTCTAGCTAGAAAAGTAAATGCTTGAGAGATTATTGTGCTTAAATGGTTTATATTTTTTTAAAAACAAAACCATGTGAATAATAAACTCATAATCACTAGTCAATATGCTTGTCTCTCATGCATTTCTTGGTTCATGGTTCGATATTATGGTGTCCTAGGCAATTTGAATCGGATATCGCATACAAAAGTATTCGGCTAGTGAGATGATGGGGGATAAGCTTCATCGTCGATAGGGAAACAGTTATGGGGAAGTCAGAATAAGAGAGCACTCATCTTAGGGTGGGCTTACTAAATGCTTTCAGCAGTTATCTGCTCTGCACTTGGCTACACATCGTTTACCATGGGTACGATAACTGGTATACTAGAGGTGTGTCCTTCCCAGTCCACTACTTAAATCATAGTTTAATTGATTTGATGATTTTATAGATCTATTTAACATTAATTAAAAATTATATACATAGACATAATTTTGAATAAATTGGTGTTTTTCAAACTTGGCAGGAACAAATTAATTTTTGGTTTTGTCGTGCGCAGAAGTCTTCTCACATTAGGACTATCATTGGTCTTATTCCTTCCATTGTCTCTTGGAAAATCTGGGACTAGCGTTGTAAAGGTTGGTATGAAGATAAGGTTTATAATATTGAGTCAGCTTGGCATGTTATTAAATTTTGGCTTCGAAGAATTATGCAATTGATCATGAAAGTTTCTGAACTTTCTACTCAGGATGTTGCCATTTTACATAGACTGGATATTCTGATATTAGCCCCTAAGCCTAAGCAAGTGCGTGTGGTGTGATGGTATCGGCCTCAATTTGGTTGGGTGAAGCTTAATATTGACGATAGTAGTTTAGGTAATCCTGGGCCGGCTAGTGTTGGAGGTGTTATTCGTGATAATGTTGGTAAGCTTAGTATGGCATATTCTGTGCCGTTAGGTCAGGGTTCTAATAATTATGTTAAGTTATGTAGTGTGTTGGAAGGGGTTTGCAGGTGCTTTCATCTTGGTTTCCTATGAGTAAAGATTGAGACAGATTCTCAATTGCTTATTAATTGGATCACTAAAGGGACTTGCAACATATGGAATTTAGAGGATTTCTGGGATGAATTATTTGCGTACCTTATCTGCATAGGGTATCGTGTTCGTCATATTTTTCGTGAAGGTAATGCAGTGGCTAATTTTCTTGCTAAGTAGGGTGCTAAGGATTTAAATATGGACTAGACTAATGATGATGATATGCCTACTCAATTAAGAGGTCTTCTTCGTACAGACAGGATTGGTCTTCCTTATTTGCGCATCTCACAGGTTTGTTCAAGGTAAGTTTGTCTTATTTTCAATATTTTTGATTTTCTATTATTATTTGCATGTGTGCTTTGTCTTGCAGGTGTTGGTTGTTTTCTTGGGTTGGTATCTCGTCATGGTTTTGTAATTTTTCATTTATAATGAAGTTTCCTTATTTGGTTGGTGTTTTAGGTTTTAATAATTGGTATTTGTTTTTTGCTCTTTTGTAACACCCAAGTGTCAGGTTGTAATCACAGTTTTCCTCCGCCACAAATGTGGGCAATTAATAAAATTGGGGTACCGTTCTCTTCTTTAAAAAAAATAGACATAATTTTGAATTTTCTTTAGCTTTTGTTTAATAGTTGGCATGTTGACTCATATACATAATGAATTGATTTAGATCGATTCTAACCAGATGATTCTTGAATACTATCCTAGAAAAATTCATGATTTGTTCTTTTTAATCTGCATCTTCAATCTTCAAGTGACTTGAAAAAATAGATCCACCAATTTAACACTTCTTCAACCCCCCTAAACACAGCTTACAACTTTCATTGCACCGTGCTCTCCAAAGAGCAACTCTTCTCAAAATCTTAAATGTTCGCAGATTCCATTATCAATAAGTGTATTCACAACTTGGCCTACGCCCCAAAAAATTGTTTAGGCCCATAGGTCCAGACACAATATTAGAATTCTAACTCTTCTAGAGTGGTATCTCACTTACGGCTTGAGCCCCTCTTTCCCTTTAAATTATTTTAAGTTGTTAATGATTAAAATATTTTATTTATATAAATGAAAAAAATGTATCAAATAACTTTTTTTTAATGTTTGAAAAAACCTTATTTAATTTCTTTATGATGATATTTTAAAAAAATAGCTCGGTGTTTTGATTGCATGCCTGTTAAACAATGAGCCAACGACTCATAGGTGACTTGGTTAAGGGAATCCACTGAAGCCATAGCGAAAGGGAGTATTCATAGGACAATTGTCATTGCTTATGGACCTTAACCTTGGTGATCTAGAGAGAAAGCCAATAAATGAAAATGAAAACAAAATACAAAACACCCACATTCCACAACATGCAAACCCAAAACATGAAAACAAATAGCATACAAAAGATAAATTTGTATTTTTTGACAGATATGTAAATCACACAACCAAAAACAAAGTTTTACAATAAAATGAAAGGAAATTCCTCCACAAATCTACAAACCACACAACCATTAAAAAGTTTCACGACAAAATGAAAAGAAAAAAACAACACTGTAGTATAAAAAAAATTACATTATATGACAAATCTGTAAGTCACAAAACCAAAAAGCTAAAATCCAGTTGATAAAAAAACCGAGGAAATGAGAAGAAATAAAACACATCAAACAACGAATAAAGTCCTATTTTTTCATAAATATGTAAATAAGAAAACCCTCAAACCAGGCTTAACAACATGAAAAAAACCCAAACCAAAAAAAGTTGAAACCCAATTCTTTAAAAAATGATGAAATGAAAAGAAAAGAAAAATACACATCAAACAACAACAAAAAATCAAATTTTTCACAAATTTGCAAAAAAAATTATATTTTTTCAAAGATCTGCAAACCACAATTCCAAAAAAATGTTTCACGACAAAATGAAAGAAGAAAAAAACACTACATAAAAAAAATTGTATTTATTCACAAATCTGAAAATCACACAACCAAAAAAAATCTTCAACACAAATAAACAAAAAATCTATCTTTTCACAAATTTGGAAATAACTAAAACAAAAAATAGAAAATCCATAACATACAAGCAAACAACATAAAAAAGAAAAAATTCTATTTTTTCACAGATCTACAGACCACACAACTAAAAAAAATCTTCACGACAAAATGACACAAAAAAACCAACACGGCATGATAAAAAAATTTTATTTTGTCACAAATCTGTAAATTACACAACCAACAAAAGCTATAACCTAGTTGATAAAAAACCAAACGAAATGAGAAGAAAAAAAAACACATCTAACAATAGAAAAAAAAATTTGTAAATAACGAAAGCAAAAAATAAAAAACCATAACATACAAACGATCAAAATATAGAAAAAAAATTATTTTTAACATATCTACAAACCACACAACCAAAAAAAAAAGTTTTAACCCAGTCAATCAAAAACAAAAAATAACAAAAACTATTTTTACAAAATCTGCAAATCTGAAGAAAGAAAGCCAACAAACGAAAACAAAAAAATATTTTGTTCATAAATTTGGTGACCAAAAACCCATGTAAAATCTCAACTAGGTTTAACACCCTATAAAAATTGTTTACATGAGACTGTCCCTTGGCACGTAGGTCCTGACATATGGTTAGAATTCTTACTCTTCTAGAGTGGTATCTCATTAACGGTTCGAGCCCCTCCTTCCCTTTAAGTTCTTTTAAGTTGTTAATGATTAAAATATTTTATTTGTATAAATGAAAAAAATGTATCCAATCATTTTTTTTTAATGTTTGAAAAAACCTTATTTAATTTCTTTATGATGATGTTTTTAAAAAATAGCTCGATATTTTGACTGCGTGACTGTTGAAGAATGAGACAACGACTCATAGACAATGACTTGGTTAATGGAATCCACCGAAGCCATAGCGAATTGGAGTGTTTATAGGACAATTGTCATTGCTTATGAACTCGAACCTTGGTGATCTAGAGAGAAAGCCAACAAATGAAAACGAAAATAAAATACAAAAGACCGATAACATGCAAACCCAAAACATGAAAACAAACAACATACAAAAGATAAAATTGTATTTTTTGACAAATCTGCAAATCACACAACCAATAAAAAGTTTTACAACAAAATGAAAGGAAATTCCACCACAAATCTGCAAACCACACAACCATTAAAAAGCTTTACAACAAAATTAAAAAAAAAAAACAACACTGCATTATAAAAAAAAAATTACATTTTGTGACAAATCTGTAAAACACAAAACCAAAAAAAAACTAAAGCCAATTGATAAAAAAAAAATGAGGAAATGAGAAGAAAAAAACGCATCAAACAACAAATAAAATCTATTTTTTTTTATAAATTTGTAAATTAAAAAACCCTCAAACTAGGTTTAACTACATGAAAAAAAAAATCCAATGCAAAAAAAGCTGAAACCCAGTTGATAAAAAAAATGACGAAATGAAAAGGAAAAAAAATAGACATCAAACAACAACAAAAATTGATTTTTTTACAAATCTGCAAATAAGGAAAACAAAAAATAGAAAACTCACAACATGCAAACCCACGACATACAAACAAACAACTAGGGGTGGCAATATGTTATACGACCCGTTAACCTAATACGAACACGACACGATAATAACTGGTTAGGGTTTAATCTTAACGGTTTCGGGTCAAAACGGGTTGATCCATTAAGACACGATTGCTTAACGGGTTGATAACGAGTCAACCCGTTATAATACGTTATAACCTGTTATGACACGTTATAACCTGTTATGACACATTAAGAAATTTAAAGTTACAATTATACCCTTATACCTAAAAGTAACATTGTTAGAATTTCAATTTCGATATTTTTATTGTTTGGATTATAATTTTAGACTCGTAGTTAGCTTAATAATTTTTATAAATATTGTGATTTTAAAATTTATATAAAATTATGTTAAGTTTAATCAGGTCAAACTGATTAATTTCGGACATATTCAACTCATTTACATAAACAGTTTGAAACGGGTAGTATTGTGTCGTGTTAACCTATTTCATAATATTCACTAATAGATCAAAAAAGGTTGACATGACACGACCCGTTATGTTAATGGGTCATGTTAGGGTTTGAGATTTTGACACGATAAGCTTAACGGGTCGGGTTAGGGTTGAGTTATATAATATAATATACATGTTTTGATACGACACGAACACACCCGTTAACACAATTTTGACACCCCTACAAACAACATACAAAAGAAAAAAATTCTATTTTTTCAAAGATTTGCAAACCACACAACCAAAAAAATGCTATACGACAAAAATGAAAGAAGAAAAAAACACTACAAAAAAAAAATTTTTGTATTTTTTCAAAAATCTGAAAATCACACAGCCAAAAACAATATTCAACACAAATAACAAAAAAATCTATTTTTTCACAAATTTGGAAGTAACTAAAACAAAAAATAGAAAATCCATAACATACAAACAAACAACATACAAAAGAAAAAAATTATATTTTTTCAAAGATCTACAAACCACACAACCAAAAAAGACTTCACGACAAAATGAAAAAAGAAAAAAACACTACATAAAAAAAATTGTATTTATTCACAAATCTGAAAATCACACAGCCAAAAAAAATCTTCAACCCAACTAAAAAAAAATATTATTTTTTGCAAATTTGGAAATAACTAAAACAAAAAGATAGAAAATCCATAACATACAAACAAACAACATACAAAAGAAAAAATTTTATTTTTTCACAGATCTGCAAACCACACAACCAAAAAAAGGCTTCACGACAGAATGATACAAAGAAAACAACATGGCATGATAAAAAAATAAAAAATAAAAAAAATTGTATTTTGTCACAAATCTATAAATCACACAACCAACAAAAGTTACAACCTAGTTGACAAAAAATCAAATGAAATGAGAAGAAAAAAAACACATCTAACAATGGAAAAATATATATATTTTTTAACAATCTGTAAATAACAAAAGCAAAAAAATAAAAATAAAAAAAGAAGCCACAAAATACAAACGATCGAAAGGCAGGAAAAAAAATTCTATTTTTTAACATATCTGCAAAACACAACCAAAAAAAAGTTTCTATCAATCAAATAAAAAAAAACAAACAAAAACTATTTTTACACAAATATGCAAATCCGAAGAAAGAAAGCCCACAAATGAAAACAAAAAAACCAATATATTTTGTTCATAAATTTGGTGATCAAAAACCCATGTAAAATCTCAACCAGGTTTAACTACCCATAAAAATTGTTTACCGGAAGCTGTCCCTTAGCTCGTAGGTTCTAACACAAGGTTAGAATTCTAGCTCTTCAAGAGTGGTGTCTCATAGACGGCTCGAGCCCCTCCTTCCCTTTAAGTTCTTTTAAGTTATTAATTTTTAAAATATTTTATTCATATAAATGAAAAAAAATGTATCAAATCACTTTTTTTTTTAATGTTTGAAAAAGCCTTATTTAATTTCTTTATAATGATTTTTAAAAAATAGCCCTATGTTATGACCGTGTGCCTATTGAAGAATGAGCCGACGATTCATAGGCAATGCCTTGGTTAAGGGAATCCATCAAAGTCATAACGAAAGGGAGTGTTCATAGGATAATTGTAATTACTTATGAACCCGAACAATGGTGATCTAGAGAAAAAGCCAACAAATGAAAACAAAAACAAAATACAAAAGACCCTTAACATGCAAACCCAAAACATGAAAACAAACAACCTACAAAAGATAAAATTGTATTTTTTCTCAGATGTGCAAATCTCAAAACCAAAAAAAAGCTTTACAACAAAATGAAAGGAAATTCCTCCACAAATCTACAAACCACACAACTTTTAAAAAGCTTTAGGACAAAATTAAAAGAAAAAAACAACACTGCATTATAAAAAAAATTACATTTTGTGACAAATCTTTAAATTACACAACCAAAGAAAGCTAAAACCCAGTTGATAAAAAAAAAATTTTGAGGAAATGTGAAGGGAAAAAAACACATCAAACAATGAATAAAATCTATTTTTTCATAAATCTGTAAATAAAAAAAAAAAACCCTCAAACCAAGTTTAACGACATGAAAAAAAAAACCCAACGCAAAAAATGCTAAAACCTAGTTGAAAAAAAAATGACGAAATGAAAAGCAAAAAAAAATACACATCAAACAACAACAAAAATATCAATTTTTTCACAAATCTGCGAATAAGGAAAATAAAAAACAAAAAACTCACAACATGCAAACCCACAACATACAAACAAATAACATACAAAAGAAAAAATTCTATTTTTACAAAGATATGCAAACCACAACAAAAAAAAGTCTTTACGACAAAATGAAAGAAGAAAAAAATTGTATTTATCCACAAATTTGAAAATCACATTGCCTAAAAAAATCTTCAATGCAAATAACAACAAAATCTAGTTTTTTCGCAAATTTGGAAATAACTAAACAAAAAATAGAAAATCCATAACATACAAACAAGCAACATACAAAAGAGAAAATAAATTCTATTTTCTCACAGATCTGCAAACCACACAAACAAAAAAAAGCTTCATGACAAAATGATACAAATATAACAACACGGCATGATAAAAAAAAATTGTATTTTGTCACAAATCTTAAATCACACAACCAACATAAGCTACAACCTAGTTCATAAAAAAAATGGACGAAGTGAGAAGAAAAAAAACACATCAGACAATGGAAAAAAAATATTTATTTAAAAATTTGTAAGTAACGAAAGGAAAAAAAAAACCCACAACATACAAACGATCAAAATACAGGAAAAAAGTTCTATTTTTTCACATATCTGCAAACAACACAACCCAAAAAAAGCTTTAACCCAGTCAATCAAAAAAAATAATAATCTATTTTTACACAAATCTGCAAATCTGAAGAAAGAAAGCCAACAAACGAAAACAAAAAAACCCATATATTTTGTTCATAAATTTGGTGACCAAACATGTAAAATCTCAACCATGTTTAACGCCCCATAAAAATTGTTTACCTGAGACTGTCCCTTAACCAATAAATCTTGACACAAGGTTAGAATTATAGCTCTTCTAGAGTGATATCTCACTGGCGACTTGAGCCCCTCCTTTCCTTTAAGTTCTATTAAGTTGTTAATGATTAAAATATTTTATTCATATAAATGAAAAAAATGTATCAAATCACTTTTTTTTTTAATGTTTGTAAAAACCTTATTTAATTTCTTTATGATGATGTTTTTAAAAAATTGCCCGGTGTTTTGACCGCATGCCTGTTGAAGAATGAGCCGACGACTCATAGGCAGTGACCTGGTTAAGGGAATCCACTAAAGCCATAGCTAAATAGAGTGTTCATAGGACAATTGTCATTATTTACGGACCCGAACCTTGGTAATCTTGAGAGAAAGCCAACAAATGAAAACAAAAACAAAATACAAAAGAACCGCAACATGCAAACCCAAAACATGAAAACAAACAACATATAAAAGATAAAATTGTATTTTTTTACAGATCTGCAAATCACACAACTAAAAAAAAGCTTTACAACAAAATGAAAGGAAATTCCTTCACAAATCTGCAAACCACACGACCATTAAAAAGCGAGCATTGCTACTCATAAGCCCCTATACCACACACCACATATTTTTTATTTTTTAAATTTTTTTTTTTTAGATTTTTTCTTTTTAAAATATTTTTATTTTTCTATTTATTATTTATATAACAAATATTTGATCAAATAAAAAAAATTAAAAAAATAGGTGTTGTGTGGTGTAGGGGCTTATGTTTAGAATTTTTCTTAAAAAGCTTGACGACAAAATGAAAAGAAAAAAACAATACTACATTACAAAAAAAATTTGCATTTTGTGACAAATCTATAAATCACACAACCAAAAAAAGCTAAAACCCAATTGATAAAAAATTTGAGGAAATGAGAAAAAAAAACACATCAAACAACGAATAAAATCTATTTTTCATAAATCTGTAAATAAAAAAACCCTTAAATCAGGTTTAACGACATAAAAAAAAAAAAAAACCCAATACAAAAAAAGTTGAAGCCCAGTTAATATAAAAATGATGAAATGAAAAGAAACAAAATACACATCGAACAACTACAAAAAAAAAATGATTTTTTCACAAATCTGCAAATAAGGAAAATAAAAAATAGAAAACTCACAACATGCAAACCCACAACAAACAAAAAGAAAAAATTCTATTTTTTTCAAAAATTTGCAAACCACACAACCAAAAGGAGGCTTCACGAAAAAATGAAAAAAACACTACATATAAAAAATTTGTATTTATTCACAAATCTGAAAATCACACAGCCAAAAAAAATCTTCAATGCAAATAACAAAAAGATCTATTTTTTCACAAATTTGGAAATAACTAAAAAAAAAAATAGAAAATCCATAACATACAAACAAACAACATATAAAAGAAAAAAATCTATTTTTTCACAAATCTGCAAATCACACAACCAAAAAAAAGTTTCACGACAAAATGACACAAAAAACAACAACACGACATTATAAAAAAAATTGTATTTTGTTACTATTGAGAAGTCCCACACGGCTTAGGATCAAACTCATCCTGGACTTTATAAGAAGTTACCATACTTCTCCTATTAAACTTTTTAAGGGGAGAAATAGGTGTTTCTATATGGTATCAAAGCAGGCTAATCTATGGCAGATGATGGGCTCCTGTCCACGATGATTGTACTAGAAATACCGGCCCACACGTGAGAAGGCATATTGAGAAGTCCCATACGACTTAGAAATAAACTCATCCTAAACTTTATAAGGAGTTACCATATTCCTTCTATTAGGCATTTTAGGGAGCTAAATGGGTGTTTCTATAGTCACAAATCTGTAAATCACACAACCAACAAAAGCTACAACCTAGTTGACAAAAAATGGACGAAATGAGAAGGGGGAAAAAAAAAGCCACAACATACAAATGAACAAAATACAGGAAAAAAATTATATTTTTTCACATATCTACAAACCACACAACCAAAAAAAAGCTTTAACCCAGTCAACCAAATGAGGAAAAAAATATATATTTTTACATAAATCTACAAATCTGAAGAAAGAAAGCCAACAAACGAAAACTAAAAAACTCATATATTTTGTTCATAAATTTGGTGACCAAAAACCCATGTAAAATCTCAACTAGGTTTAATGGCATAAAAAAAAACCCAAAGTTGTACAAAATAAATCTGAAGAAAGAAGACGCACAGATGAGAGGAAAAATCTAGTTGCAAGCATAACTGCACACTAATATATACATCAATATAATGTGATTGGTCAAAAAATAAATTTTATTAAAAACAATACTAATTTAAATTTTGAATATGAATGAATCAGTATTGATACGTAAATTAATATATGACTTTACTTGTATATAACAAAACTCGATGAGAGAAGACGAAGAGAGAAAGCAGTTTGGTTTCGAAGAGAGAAGATGTAAAGGAGAGAAAAAAGGTTACTTTCGGAGAGAATAAGAAATATAAAATGAAGAGGAAAGAGAAAAATAGAAAAGTAAAAAGACTCAAAGATGAAAAAAAAAAAAAAAGTTAAAAGCTACCGACCCTACAACACAGCTACACCCAAAGACCAAAACTTCCTCGTTTAAACGGACACAAAAGAAAATAGAAATAAAGAAAAGACACAACATGCCAAACACAGACTACAGATACGAAGGATGACAAAAACATTGTTCACAGCTATCCGCACTTGTTTTTGTAGAATAGATAATTAAGTCAAAATAGCTAATTAAAAAAAGTTGGGAATTTTCTACCAGGTGTCTATAAATGACCATATTCCTATGTCTACAAATAAATCATTCCTCTTTTTTATCTACACTATTAAACACGGAGAAGATTGACATCACGTAAGTTTACGCTCCTTGTCAGGTTTTTGGACAACTGTTTTGCCAAGTCTTTTCTTAGAGTACTAATAGTGACTCAATTAACTTTAACTAAAATTTAGTTAGAAAATTTATTTTTACAAATTTTATCTAGTCACTTTTTACTACATCAAATAATATACTCAACAAATCTTTCACTATTTTATCAAAATATTAATTTTTAACTATTAATTATTTTAATGACTGCAATCGCTCCATGGTGGTTACATCAAATTAAAAAATGGGAAAATCAAATGATGTCTGTAAGGGTTAAGAGTCTAATAGGGAAAATATCAATAAACAAATTGCAAACAAAATCGCACCGAATCAAGAAAAAAAAATCGCAACCCACAAAAAGATAAAAAAAATCGCACCGATATCTTACCTAGCAACCAAACAAAGAAGTGGTAAAAGAAAATCAAACCAAATCTTGGCGTTCGAGAAGATTATTTTTTAGTCTAAAAATAATATTTGGCCAGCTCCTTTAACTCAACAAATTTGGCCAATCATATGATCTGAAGTTAAAAATACTGTTCATTTATTGAGCCCACTAATGCACTTTATTTGACACTTTAGTTTTTTTTTTTTTTTGGCTAAAATTTAACTTTACCTAGTCCACTACTAGTGCTCCTATATGTGCTGAGCCATAGCAGGATTATGGGATCTCTAGTTTTAGTTTTCTCATTTGAAGACACTAGCCAAGTGTCCAACTTAAACCTGTACTGCCCAGACAAATACTACAGATCACCAAGTGAAGATTTTATGCCCCATGAATTTGATATCATTCCAATTTCAAGCATGTTCACGCCCTGACAATTTGTTGTGTAGCCATTTTCATAGGATGACAAATTATTGTATTTAGAAAGCCAAACAAAATATTACTGCGAAGAGAAAGGGAAGCCCAAAAGTGGTGCTCTTCAAAAAAAGATCCCTTTAATCCCCCCACCCCCAAAAGTAGGCTCAAAGATGTGAATTAAGTGGGTGGATGATAAGAATGCAGATTCATAATCCAGAAGGCCAGAGGTAATCGCCATATATGTTAGCAAGTCTTGAATTCATTTCTTAAATACTTGTACAAGATGTTAGAATTGACTTATGAGGCGAGTAATATATTTTACTTTTACATGTTAATGCATCAATGTCCTGAAATTGAAGACGGCCAGCCAATGCACCAAAGGGATTAGATCAAACTTGTAAGAACATCTAAATTCTAACACGATGTTCTGAGGGTTTCAATAAAAATTCCAACGTACCATCCTCAAAACTTAATGGGAGGAAAAAGAAGAAAAGAAACTAGACACGGTCAAAAAGTATTCATATCAACCATCGCGAGCAAATACTAATATTGAGGACAGATACATCTCGAAACATCATATGATTTTCCATCAATTTTAAAGAAAAAGAACCAACTCCAATGCAAAATGCCAAAATCTAAAGGCACATAGAGATAGCCTAATTCACATTATATACAATTATAGTTGAACAGAGACTCATTACCATAAATTCAGGCTTCAAACAGAAATACCATAAATGGTAAAACGGCATCATTAAGCTGAAATTGCCCAAAATAGGGGTTACACACAGAACCCAACATCAGCTGCCAAACATTGCAATCAGCCAACAATCTCCATAATTTGTTTCCACATCTTCTCTGCTAACGTAATACGAAGGAAGTAACTCAAAACTATTTGTAGATAAAACTAGCTTAATTTGCTCACAACATGAAGTCTGTTCTTGACGGCAACCACCCAAAGAAATTCAATAGTACTGAAAAAGAAGGAAGCTTATCACGAAACATTGGATGCCTCAACATATAAAACCTTGCGAGAAGAGCCACAACTCGGAATGGTGTGATATGAAGAATAATGGCAGCAGAAAGACAAAAAATTGCAAACAGAGATGTCGCTCTTGGATCGCGCCAGTTGAGCAACGATTGTAGCCTCTCCCGATGAATAGCCCAGTTACCAGCCATATTCTGAATCTCCCCAGTAGTAATTCTCAACCGATCATACTGCATCCTTACAATGCCCAAAGGCCAGAAAGTTGGGAATGTATCAAATTCTTCATCTAAGACTTCGGGATCCTCATTTAAAATGTGATTGTCCAGTTCAGGAGGATGTCCTGGCCTCCCTATACGGTACCGAAGCATTATGAAGAAAAGGTATAGGAGAAATGCGGGTAAGATTAGCTCTGGGTACATTACCAGGATTATAAAAAAGATGTGGACAAACACAGTTGTGACGGGTTTTTCCCAGTTGCAAATTTGATCAAACCATTTGATAAAATCAAATAACTCATGCAAATTACCCCAAAGCCTGGAAAATTTTATATTGATCCTTCTCATACTCCACATGTGGGAGCCCATTTCCAACATGTACTCCACCACCTCTTTCTTTAGTGGTGGCTCAGCCTGCTCAACCTCATGAATACAACTTGAGCTGCACGATGTCTCAAGTAATCAAGCTGGATAACGGTTAATGGATGGAGATAGTGCACTTTAGGCAAAAGAGGATGTGAATACATGTGCATTAGGGTTGTACAGGAACCGACCCCGCCGACCGCCACCGACTCCAACCGACCGCCACCGCACGGAACCGGCCGAAACCAACAGGGAACCGGTCGGCCGGCAGTGTAATTTATATATAACCGACGTTGGTCGGTTCGGCGCCGGTTCAACCCTTCTAAAAATCGCTGAACCGGCTTACTATTTATATTTATATTTTTTAAAAAATATACTTAGCTAAAACGGCGCTGTTTCACTCATTTAAATGAAACAACACCGTTTAAAAACTGTGTTTTAAAAACAAAACTTAATGGAACGGCGCCGTTTGGCCTAATGCTAGGAACACCCCGTGGCCTTCTTCCCTTCGGGCCTTCACTCTTCTCTCCCTCACAATTTCAACTTTCTTCTCCCAGTTCCAGCCACCGCATCCCCTCACCCTCACCCCTCACGGTCTCACAATCTCACGGTCTCATGGTCTCATAATCTCACAAACTCACTCTCCAAGGTCGCACAGTTGCACCTCACCGTCGAAGTTCGTCCCACCGCCGTAGCTCACCGGTTCGCCGCTCACCCCCCACGGTAAGAAAACTTTTTTTGTTAAAATTTAATTTTTGTTTTTGTATTTTCTAGTTTGTAGTCCAGTTTAACAGAGTATAGGAGAAAGAAATTTCATTTCTCTGAAAATTCACTGTGAGTTTTTAGTTTTTAATCTCTAGTTTTTCAATTTTCACGGCAAGATGATTCGGTTTTGGGTTTTTAATTTATGATCATATTATCTGACACATTTGTTTTCTAAATAATTAATTGTGATTGTGTATTGTGTATGGACATTGAATAGAGATATTACGATTTTGAGGCAAATTGTTGCACTGTGAAGCCTAATCCAAGATTCATTTCTCTGAATTCATTGTGAGTATTCCTGTTAGATTAAAATCAAATGGTTTAGTTGTGAATTAAATTATTAATATTGTGGAATGTAGAATTTGCTGAATTAATATAATGTGGAATGTGGTATAATGGTATTTGCTGTTTTGAATCTGTGAGCCAGTGAGGTTGAAGACTGATGAGTGATCCAAAATTTAGATTAGAGTCTTAGACTTATGATGTTTGTCACGTTGCAAACTAGCTGCTGTGTAATTGATAAATTGTGTTGATTTTTTTTTTTGGTTTGTTTTAATTGTGTAATGACGTGATGTATATAATTTTTTACATGGTAGATGGATTCTTCGTCAAGTACAATTGGTCTTGATTCGAACTCCCAAACAATTAATTTGGGAGAGACCCAAACACTAAGGCCCCTAAGTGGCCCTAATAGTAGTAATTGTCCACTTCCTAAGAAACGGAAGGGAAAAGATCTGTCAATTATTTGGGACCATTTTACAAAAGTTGAGGGGTGTGCGGTAGATTATCCTAAGGCCAAGTGTAATTATTGTGGCAAAATATATGCTTGCCACTCTAAGAGGAACGGAACTTCAACCATGCAAAACCATCTACCTTCATGTCCCAAAAATCCTCATAAACGTGGGCCATTGGATAAATACCAAAAAATATTGGCAAGTGAGGCAACTTCGGAGGGGGTTGGAGAGAGTGAGAGTGTCTTAAAGAATCTTGTTACCCACAAATATAGTAAAGAGGCTGTGAGGTTGGCACTTGCGGAGATGATAATTATTGATGAAGCCCTTTAGAATTGTTGAAGGGCAAGGATTTAAGAAGATGATTTGGTTGCTTAAACCTAGATTTAAAGTGTCATGTCGAGTCACGGTTGCAAGAGATTGTATGAAACTATTTTCATCTGAAAATGCCAAACTTAAGAAGTTGTTTAAGGATGGGGGGATGAGGATTTCATTAACTACCGATACATAGACATCGGTACAAAATCTTAATTATATGTGCCTAACTGCTCATTTCATTGATAGTGATTGAAAATTGCAAAAGAAAATAATTAATTTTTGTTTAATTCCTAATCATCGAGGGGATACTACTGGAAAATACATTGAATCTTGCCTTCTTCATTGGGGAATTGATAAGATATTTACTGTTACTGTTGATAATGTTAGCTCTAATGATACTACGATTTCATATTTGAGGCATTTTTGGACAGGGAATGTGTTGGGGGGAAAGTATATGCACATGAGATGTTGTGCTCATATTCTGAACCTTGTTGTGAATGAGGGTCTTAAGGAGTGTAATGACGCCATTACAATGGTTAGAAATGCAGTTAGATATGTGCGCTCTTCACCTGCAAGGTTAGAGAAGTTTAAGAGATGTGCAGAAAAAGAGAAAATTGATTGTAAAAAAATGTTGTCCCTTGATGTGCAAACCCGATGGAATTCAACTCACATAATGTTGGAGGCGGCTGAAAAATTTGAGAAGGCTTTCAGGTGGATGGAGAGTGAGGATCACAATTTTCTCTCTTACTTTAAGGATGGAAACATTGGGCCTCCTAGAGCTGTGGAGTGGGAGACAGTGTGGGTATTTATAAAATTTTTGAATATGTTTTATGATGCCACTTGTAGATTTTTTGGGTCTTTGTATGTCACGGCAAATACCAGTTTTTTAGAAATTTGTATGTTTCAAAAAGAGTTGGTTAGGCTAAGTGAGAGTGACAATAATTGTTTAATGAATATAGCCATAAGCATGAGAATTAAATATGATAAGTATTGGGGTTCATTGGATAGGATGAACTTGATGTTGTTGATTGCAGTTGTGCTTGATCCACGTAGTAAGTTAGGGCTTCTTACTTTCCACCTGAAAAAAATTCATGATGAGTGTCGGGCTGAAAAGTTGGTGTCGAATATGAGACAGTTATTATCAGATTTGTATACGGAATATAATGATGATTTCGATTCTAGCTCGGCTAACTCGACTGATAATGTTTCCCCTCTGCCATCTACATCCATAAAAGTGTGTGACGACAATCATAAGTCACAATTTTTTTATGANCTTATGAACCCGAACAATGGTGATCTAGAGAAAAAGCCAACAAATGAAAACAAAAACAAAATACAAAAGACCCTTAACATGCAAACCCAAAACATGAAAACAAACAACCTACAAAAGATAAAATTGTATTTTTTCTCAGATGTGCAAATCTCAAAACCAAAAAAAAGCTTTACAACAAAATGAAAGGAAATTCCTCCACAAATCTACAAACCACACAACTTTTAAAAAGCTTTAGGACAAAATTAAAAGAAAAAAACAACACTGCATTATAAAAAAAATTACATTTTGTGACAAATCTTTAAATTACACAACCAAAGAAAGCTAAAACCCAGTTGATAAAAAAAAAATTTTGAGGAAATGTGAAGGGAAAAAAACACATCAAACAATGAATAAAATCTATTTTTTCATAAATCTGTAAATAAAAAAAAAAAACCCTCAAACCAAGTTTAACGACATGAAAAAAAAAACCCAACGCAAAAAATGCTAAAACCTAGTTGAAAAAAAATGACGAAATGAAAAGCAAAAAAAAATACACATCAAACAACAACAAAAATATCAATTTTTTCACAAATCTGCGAATAAGGAAAATAAAAAACAAAAAACTCACAACATGCAAACCCACAACATACAAACAAATAACATACAAAAGAAAAAATTCTATTTTTACAAAGATATGCAAACCACAACAAAAAAAAGTCTTTACGACAAAATGAAAGAAGAAAAAAATTGTATTTATCCACAAATTTGAAAATCACATTGCCTAAAAAAATCTTCAATGCAAATAACAACAAAATCTAGTTTTTTCGCAAATTTGGAAATAACTAAACAAAAAATAGAAAATCCATAACATACAAACAAGCAACATACAAAAGAGAAAATAAATTCTATTTTCTCACAGATCTGCAAACCACACAAACAAAAAAAAGCTTCATGACAAAATGATACAAATATAACAACACGGCATGATAAAAAAAAATTGTATTTTGTCACAAATCTTAAATCACACAACCAACATAAGCTACAACCTAGTTCATAAAAAAAATGGACGAAGTGAGAAGAAAAAAAACACATCAGACAATGGAAAAAATAATATTTATTTAAAAATTTGTAAGTAACGAAAGAAAAAAAAAAACCACAACATACAAACGATCAAAATACGGAAAAAAGTTCTATTTTTTCACATATCTGCAAACAACACAACCCAAAAAAAGCTTTAACCCATCAATCAAAAAAAATAATAATCTATTTTTACACAAATCTGCAAATCTGAAGAAAGAAAGCCAACAAACGAAAACAAAAAAACCCATATATTTTGTTCATAAATTTGGTGACCAAACATGTAAAATCTCAACCATGTTTAACGCCCCATAAAAATTGTTTACCTGAGACTGTCCCTTAACCAATAAATCTTGACACAAGGTTAGAATTATAGCTCTTCTAGAGTGATATCTCACTGGCGACTTGAGCCCCTCCTTTCCTTTAAGTTCTATTAAGTTGTTAATGATTAAAATATTTTATTCATATAAATGAAAAAAATGTATCAAATCACTTTTTTTTTTAATGTTTGTAAAAACCTTATTTAATTTCTTTATGATGATGTTTTTAAAAAATTGCCCGGTGTTTTGACCGCATGCCTGTTGAAGAATGAGCCGACGACTCATAGGCAGTGACCTGGTTAAGGGAATCCACTAAAGCCATAGCTAAATAGAGTGTTCATAGGACAATTGTCATTATTTACGGACCCGAACCTTGGTAATCTTGAGAGAAAGCCAACAAATGAAAACAAAAACAAAATACAAAAGAACCGCAACATTCAAACCCAAAACATGAAAACAAACAACATATAAAAGATAAAATTGTATTTTTTTACAGATCTGCAAATCACACAACTAAAAAAAAGCTTTACAACAAAATGAAAGGAAATTCTTCACAAATCTGCAAACCACACGACCATTAAAAAGCGAGCATTGCTACTCATAAGCCCCTAACCACACACCACATATTTTTTATTTTTTAAATTTTTTTTTTTTAGATTTTTTCTTTTTAAAATATTTTATTTTTCTATTTATTATTTATATAACAAATATTTGATAAATAAAAAAAATTAAAAAAATAGGTGGTGTGTGGTGTAGGGGCTTATGTTTAGAATTTTTCTTAAAAAACTTACGACAAAATGAAAAGAAAAAAACAATACTACATTACAAAAAAAATTTGCATTTTGTGACAAATCTATAAATCACACAACCAAAAAAAGCTAAAACCCAATTGATAAAAAATTTGAGGAAATGAGAAAAAAAAACACATCAAACAACGAATAAAATCTATTTTTCATAAATCTGTAAATAAAAAAACCCTTAAATCAAGTTTAACGACATAAAAAAAAAATCCAATACAAAAAAAGTTGAAACCCAGTTAATTAAAAATGATGAAATGAAAAGAAACAAAATACACATCGAACAACTACAAAAAAAAAATGATTTTTTCACAAATCTGCAAATAAGGAAAATAAAAAATAGAAAACTCACAACATGCAAACCCACAACAAACAAAAAGAAAAAATTCTATTTTTTTCAAAAATTTGCAAACCACACAACCAAAAGGAGGCTTCACGAAAAAATGAAAAAAACACTACATATAAAAAATTTGTATTTATTCACAAATCTGAAAATCACACAGCCAAAAAAAATCTTCAATGCAAATAACAAAAAATCTATTTTTTCACAAATTTGGAAATAACTAAAAAAAAAATAGAAAATCCATAACATACAAACAAACAACATATAAAAGAAAAAAAAAATCTATTTTTTCACAAATCTGCAAATTACACAACCAAAAAAAAGTTTCATGACAAAATGACACAAAAAACAACAACACGGCATTATAAAAAAAATTGTATTTTGTTACTATTGAGAAGTCTCACACGGCTTAGGATCAAACTCATCCTGGACTTTATAAGAAGTTACCATACTTCTCCTATTAAACTTTTTAAGGGGAGAAATAGGTGTTTCTATATGGTATCAAAGCAGGCTAATCTATGGCAGATGATGGGCTCCTGTCCACGATGATTGTACTAGAAATACCGGCCCACACGTGAGAAGGCATATTGAGAAGTCCCATACGACTTAGAAATAAACTCATCCTAAACTTTATAAGGAGTTACCATATTCCTTCTATTAGGCATTTTAGGGAGCTAAATGGGTGTTTCTATAGTCACAAATCTGTAAATCACACAACCAACAAAAGCTACAACCTAGTTGACAAAAAATGGACGAAATGAGAAGGGGGAAAAAAAAAGCCACAACATACAAATGAACAAAATACAGGAAAAAAATTATATTTTTTCACATATCTACAAACCACACAACCAAAAAAAAGCTTTAACCCAGTCAACCAAACGAGGAAAAAAATATATATTTTTACATAAATCTACAAATCTGAAGAAAGAAAGCCAACAAACGAAAACAAAAAACTCATTTATTTTGTTCATAAATTTGGTGACCAAAAACCCATGTAAAATCTCAACTAGGTTTAATGGCATAAAAAAAAAAACCCAAAGTTGTACAAAATAAATCTGAAGAAAGAAGACGCACAGATGAGAGGAAAAATCTAATTGCAAGCATAACTGCACACTAATATATACATCAATATAATGTGATTGGTCAAAAAATAAATTTTATTAAAAACAATACTAATTTAAATTTTGAATATGAATGAATCAGTATTGATACGTAAATTAATATATGACTTTACTTGTATATAACAAAACTCGATGAGAGAAGACGAAGAGAGAAAGCAGTTTGGTTTCGAAGAGAGAAGATGTAAAGGAGAGAAAAAAGGTTACTTTCGGAGAGAATAAGAAATATAAAATGAAGAGGAAAGAGAAAAATAGAAAAGTAAAAAGACTCAAAGATGAAAAAAAAAAAAAAAGTTAAAAGCTACCGACCCTACAACACAGCTACACCCAAAGACCAAAACTTCCTCGTTTAAACAGACACAAAAGAAAATAGAAATGAAGAAAAGACACAACATGCCAAACACAGACTACAGATACGAAGGATGACAAAAACATTGTTCACAGCTATCTGCACTTGTTTTTGTAGAATAGATAATTAAGTCAAAATAGCTAATTAAAAAAAAGTTGGGAATTTTCTACCAGGTGTCTATAAATGACCATATTCCTATGTCTACAATTAAATCATTCCTCTTTTTTATCTACACTATTAAACACAGAGAAGATTGACATCACGTAAGTTTACGCTCCTTGTCAGGTTTTTGGACAACTGTTTTGCCAAGTCTTTTCTTAGAGTACTAATAGTGACTCAATTAACTTTAACTAAAATTTAGTTAGAAAATTTATTTTTACAAATTTTATCTAGTCACTTTTTACTACATCAAATAATATACTCAACAAATCTTTCACTATTTTATCAAAATATTAATTTTTAACTATTAATTATTTTAATGACTGCAATCGCTCCATGGTGGTTACATCAAATTAAAAAATGGGAAAATCAAATGATGTCTGTAAGGGTTAAGAGTCTAATAGGGAAAATATCAATAAACAAATTGCAAACAAAATCGCACCGAATCAAGAAAAAAAAATCGCAACCCACAAAAAGATAAAAAAAATCGCACCGATATCTTACCTAGCAACCAAACAAAGAAGTGGTAAAAGAAAATCAAACCAAATCTTGGCGTTCGAGAAGATTATTTTTTAGTCTAAAAATAATATTTGGCCAGCTCCTTTAACTCAACAAATTTGGCCAATCATATGATCTGAAGTTAAAAATACTGTTCATTTATTGAGCCCACTAATGCACTTTATTTGACACTTTAGTTTTTTTTTTTTTTTGGCTAAAATTTAACTTTACCTAGTCCACTACTAGTGCTCCTATATGTGCTGAGCCATAGCAGGATTATGGGATCTCTAGTTTTAGTTTTCTCATTTGAAGACACTAGCCAAGTGTCCAACTTAAACCTGTACTGCCCAGACAAATACTACAGATCACCAAGTGAAGATTTTATGCCCCATGAATTTGATATCATTCCAATTTGAAGCATGTTCACGCCCTGACAATTTGTTGTGTAGCCATTTTCATAGGATGACAAATTATTGTATTTAGAAAGCCAAACAAAATATTACTGCGAAGAGAAAGGGAAGCCCAAAAGTGGTGCTCTTCAAAAAAAGATCCCTTTAATCCCCCCACCCCCAAAAGTAGGCTCAAAGATGTGAATTAAGTGGGTAGATGATAAGAATGCAGATTCATAATCCAGAAGGCCAGAGGTAATCGCCATATATGTTAGCAAGTCTTGAATTCATTTCTTAAATACTTGTACAAGATGTTAGAATTGACTTATGAGGCGAGTAATATATTTTACTTTTACATGTTAATGCATCAATGTCCTGAAATTGAAGACGGCCAGCCAATGCACCAAAGGGATTATATCAAACTTGTAAGAACATCTAAATTCTAACACGATGTTCTGAGGGTTTCAATAAAAATTCCAACGTACCATCCTCAAAACTTAATGGGAGGAAAAAGAAGAAAAGAAACTAGACACGGTCAAAAAGTATTCATATCAACCATCGCGAGCAAATACTAATATTGAGGACAGATACATCTCGAAACATCATATGATTTTCCATCAATTTTAAAGAAAAAGAACCAACTCCAATGCAAAATGCCAAAATCTAAAGGCACATAGAGATAGCCTAATTCACATTATATACAATTATAGTTGAACAGAGACCCATTACCATAAATTCAGGCTTCAAACAGAAATACCATAAACGGTAAAACGGCATCATTAAGCTGAAATTGCCCAAAATAGGGGTTACACACAGAACCCAACATCAGCTGCCAAACATTGCAATCAGCCAACAATCTCCATAATTTGTTTCCACATCTTCTCTGCTAACGTAATACGAAGGAAGTAACTCAAAACTATTTGTAGATAAAACTAGCTTAATTTGCTCACAACATGAAGTCTGTTCTTGACGGCAACCACCCAAAGAAATTCAATAGTACTGAAAAAGAAGGAAGCTTATCACGAAACATTGGATGCCTCAACATATAAAACCTTGCGAGAAGAGCCACAACTCGAATGGTGTGATATGAAGAATAATGGCAGCAGAAAGACAAAAAATTGCAAACAGAGATGTCGCTCTTGGATCGCGCCAGTTGAGCAACGATTGTAGCCTCTCCCGATGAATAGCCCAGTTACCAGCCATATTCTGAATCTCCCCAGTAGTAATTCTCAACCGATCATACTGCATCCTTACAATGCCCAAAGGCCAGAAAGTTGGGAATGTATCAAATTCTTCATCTAAGACTTCGGGATCCTCATTTAAAATGTGATTGTCCAGTTCAGGAGGATGTCCTGGCCTCCCTATACGGTACCGAAGCATTATGAAGAAAAGGTATAGGAGAAATGCGGGTAAGATTAGCTCTGGGTACATTACCAGGATTATAAAAAAGATGTGGACAAACACAGTTGTGACGGGTTTTTCCCAGTTGCAAATTTGATCAAACCATTTGATAAAATCAAATAACTCATGCAAATTACCCCAAAGCCTGGAAAATTTTATATTGATCCTTCTCATACTCCACATGTGGGAGCCCATTTCCAACATGTACTCCACCACCTCTTTCTTTAGTGGTGGCTCAGCCTGCTCAACCTCATGAATACAACTTGAGCTGCACGATGTCTCAAGTAATCAAGCTGGATAACGGTTAATGGATGGAGATAGTGCACTTTAGGCAAAAGAGGATGTGAATACATGTGCATTAGGGTTGTACAGGAACCGACCCCGCCGACGCCACCGACTCCAACCGACCGCCACCGCACGGAACCGGCCGAAACCAACAGGGAACCGGTCGGCCGGCAGTGTAATTTATATATAACCGACGTTGGTCGGTTCGGCGCCGGTTCAACCCTTCTAAAAATCGCTGAACCGGCTTACTATTTATATTTATATTTTTTAAAAAATATACTTAGCTAAAACGGCGCTGTTTCACTCATTTAAATGAAACAACACCGTTTAAAAACTGTGTTTTAAAAACAAAACTTAATGGAACGGCGCCGTTTGGCCTAATGCTAGGAACACCCCGTGGCCTTCTTCCCTTCGGGCCTTCACTCTTCTCTCCCTCACAATTTCAACTTTCTTCTCCCAGTTCCAGCCACCGCATCCCCTCACCCTCACCCCTCACGGTCTCACAATCTCACGGTCTCATGGTCTCATAATCTCACAAACTCACTCTCCAGGGTCGCACGGTTGCACCTCACCGTCGAAGTTCGTCCCACCGCCGTAGCTCACCGGTTCGCCGCTCACCCCCCACGGTAAGAAAACTTTTTTTGTTAAAATTTAATTTTTGTTTTTGTATTTTCTAGTTTGTAGTCCAGTTTAACAGAGTATAGGAGAAAGAAATTTCATTTCTCTGAAATTCACTGTGAGTTTTTAGTTTTTAATCTCTAGTTTTTCAATTTTCACGGCAAGATGATTCGGTTTTGGGTTTTTAATTTATGATCATATTATTTGACACATTTGTTTTCTAAATAATTAATTGTGATTGTGTATTGTGTATGGACATTGAACAGAGATATTACGATTTTGAGGCAAATTGTTGCACTGTGAAGCCTAATCCAAGATTCATTTCTCTGAATTCATTGTGAGTATTCCTGTTAGATTAAAATCAAATGGTTTAGTTGTGAATTAAATTATTAATATTGTGGAATGTGGATTTGCTGAATTAATATAATTGGAATGTGGAATGTGGTATTTGCTGTTTTGAATCTGTGAGCCAGTGAGGTTGATGACTGATGAGTGATCCAAAATTAGATTAGAGTTTTAGACTTGTGTGTTTGCCACTTGCAAACTAGCTCTGTGTAATTGATAAATTGTGTTGTTTTTTTTTTTTTTGGTTTGTTTTAATTGTGTGTAATGACGTGATGTATATAATTTTTTACATGTAGATGGATCTTGTCAAGTCAATTGATCTTGATTCGAACTCCAAACAATTAATTTGGGAGAGACCCAAACACTAAGACCTAAGTGGCCCTAATAGTAGTAATTTCCACTTCCTAAGAAACGGAAGGGAAAAGATCCGTCAATTGTTTGGGACCATTTTACAAAAGTTGAGGGTGTGTGGTAGATGATCTAAGGCCAAGTGTAATTATTGTGCAAAATATATGCTTGCCACTCTAAGAGGAACGAACTTCAACCATGCAAAACCATCTACCTTATTCCCAAAAATCCTCATAAACGTGGGCCATTGGATAAATACCAAAAAAAATTGGCAAGTGAGGCAACTTCGGAGGGGGTTGGAAAGAGTGAGAGTGTCTTAAAGAATCTTGTTACCCACAAATATAGTAAGAGGCTGTGAGGTTGGCACTTGCGGAGATGATAATTATTGATGAAGCCTTTAGAATTGTTGAAGGCAAGGATTTAAGAAGATGGTTTGGTTGCTTGAACCTAGATTTAAAGTGCCATGTCAGTCACGTTGCAAAGAGATTGTATGAAACTATTTTCATCTGAAAAGGCCAAACTTAAGAAGTTGTTTAAGGATGGGGGGATGAGGATTTCATTAACTACCGATACATGGACATCGGTACAAAATCTTAATTATATGTGCCTAACTGCTCATTTCATTGATAGTGATTGGAAATTGCAAAAGAAAATCATTAATTTTTGTTTAATCCCTAATCATCGAGGGGATACTATTGGAAAATCATTGAATCTTGCCTTCTTCATTGGGGAATTGATAAGATATTTACTGTTACTGTTGATAATGCTAGTTCTAATGATACTGCAATTTCATATTTGAGGCATTTTTTGACGGGGAATGTGTTGGGGGGAAAGTATATGCACATGAGATGTTGTGCTCATATTCTGAACCTTGTTGTGAATGAGGGTCTTAAGAGTGTAATGACGCCATTACAATGGTTAGAAATGCGGTTAGATATGTCGCTCCTCACCTGCAAGGTTAGAGAAGTTTAAGAGATGTGAGAAAAAGAGAAAATTGATTGTAAAAAATGTTGTCCCTTGATGTGCAAACCGATGGAATTCAACTTACATAATGTTGGAGGCGGCTGAAAAATTTGAGAAGGCTTTCAGGCGGATGGAGAGTGAGGATCACAATTTTCTCTCTTACTTTAAGGATGGAAACATTGGGCCTCCTAGAGCTGGGAGTGGGAGACAGTGCGGGTATTTTAAAATTTTTGAAAGATGTTTTATGATGCCACTTGTAGATTTTTGGTCTTTGTATGTCACGGCAAATACCAATTTTTTGGAATTTGTATGCTTCAAAAAGAGTTGGTTAGGCTAAGTGAGAGTGACAATAATTGTTTAATGAATATGCCATAAGCATGAGAATTAAATATGATAAGTATTGGGGTTCATTGGATAGGATGAACTTGATGTTGTTGATTGCAGTTGTGCTTGATCCACGTAGTAAGTTAGGGCTTTCTTACTTTCCACCTGAAAAAAATTCATGACGAGTGTCGGGCTGAAAAGTTGGTGTCGAATATGAGACAGTTATTATCAGATTTGTATACGGAATATAATGATGATTTCGATTCTAGCTCGGCTAACTCGACTGATAATGTTCCCCCTTTGCCATCTACATCCATAAAAGTGTGTGACGACAATCATAAGTCACAATTTTTTTATGAGGGGTTGTTAGCATCGAGTGCCTCTGGATCTACATCTACCAAAACAGAGATTGACCAATATTTTTCAGATGGTTGTGAGGCATTCAGCCAATCTTTTGACTTGTTGAATTGGTGGAAAGTTAATGAGCCTAACTATCCTATACTTGTGAGGATTGCACGAGACTTATTGCCCATGTATGTTTCCAAGGTTGCATCAAAATCAGCATTTAGTACAGGAGGTCGTGTATTTGATCCTTTTCGGAGTTCATTGGCTCCGAGAACTGTTGAGGCACTTATTTGTACTCAGAATTGGTTGCGACATCCATCAACCCCAATTGATATTCGAGAGGCCATGGATAATGTTGAAAGTTTTGTGGTAGAATCTGGTAATGTTTTTCTCATTCAATTTACATATTCATTTACTATTATAATTTAATTTAAATTCTTTTTCATTATCGTAATTTATTAATATTGATTATTTGATGTTTTTCTATATAGAGTTAGGAGCATCGTGCATCACAGTTATTGATGACTGAAGAGTTGAATACTGCATTGGACATCTATTTGAAATCTTGAAGACTTGAAGAATGAATATTTGTGAAATTTTAAGACAATTTGGTTTTATTTGGAATCTATATTTGGAACAATTGTTGTTTATTTGCTTAAGACAATTTGGTTTTGTTTGTAATGTGTATTAAACATTTAGTGGAGTTTTTTTATTTATTTGTTTTTAGTTAAGTAGTAATTAGTATATAAGATTATAAGTACTATTAGTAGTTATTAGTTACTAGTAGTATAAATGACATTAAAATTAAAATGAAATTAAATATTTAAATTTAATTTTAAAATTTCAGCAAATAAAAGCCCACAAATAAAAGCCTAAAAGAGGATGAATTGGGTTTTAAAAAGGCCCAAAAAGAATGGCCCAAACTGGGGGTCAAACCGTTCAACTGACCGTGAACCGGCCGGAAAGCGGTCCGGCTGGTTTCACCCCCCTTACACAGCCGGTTTCAATGCGGAAAGCGGTCCGGCTGGTTTCACCCCCCTTACACAGCCGGTTTCAATGCCTGGAAGCATTCGGCCAGTTGGTCTCGATTTTCCAACAAAACCGAACCGCATGGTTGGTTTTTCACCCCTAATGTGCATCATATTAAGCAATGCGAACAAGTGAACCTCACAGCCAAATGAATTTCACCCATCTTCTTCAATCCACTGGGGTGTAAAGCCATTAGGGGATACTCGTGTTTATAAACCCGACTTGTTTCAAGGGTCGAAATGCGTATCCTTACCTTCCCAATTCTTGAATCCGTTGCCCTTCCATACTTATCATCTCCTCCATGCAAATGACAGTTATCAAACATCCCAATTGTTATGATTGTACAAGGATCAAATACCTTCCAAGCATATTGCTCATTCCACTTGGGTCTCAAATTGTCGATAATCGTCCTTTTCCTGAGCCACTTGTGACCATATTTTGCCACACAATAAGCGTCTGTCGTTCCGCGCCCATCTTTTGCCTTCAGCAGCATCAGCTCCGAAGCATCTAGAATCCCAAGTTCCAGTACCCAATGCTGGACTTCCACAACTGTTTTACTGTCAGGCGAAGGTCACTCATATAGTGCGATGAGTCATCCAGGACATGATAACCACCTTCCAAGCAGATCCTCATACAAATCCTGCTAGAAAATTTGGTTTCCTTCTTCTGCTCCCCTTCTTGCTTTTCGAGATTATACCACCTAGTGTCGACGGGTTTATGATCCAACCTCATATGTGTTGGCATGAGCTGTTATTGTAAATAATCAAGAGGATTTTTAGGCATTTGAAATTTGTAACATCCTATAAATAAGGAAGGTTAGCGTGAGTCTAGGAGATGGATTTGTATAGCAAAGATTTGTTTTTTAGGTTTTATTCTTTGAGATGTATATAACCTACGGCTAAACATAAGATGAATAATATGAAAGATAGAACTTTTTGACATGGTATCACGAGCCAAACAAGATCTGGCTTTCTGTATTGCACCTTAACCATCCCTTCATGGCGGACTCTGATGATCTGATAACCCGAGCACTTCTGGCGACACCTCCAACCTATCTGATTCTATCCTTGAATTGACTACAAGGATGACCGAGGTTTTGAAGAACACTCGGACCCCGACCATCATCACTGAAACATCCGCTGCTCCGATCAGCATTAAGTTGGATGGTTCCAACTATGCACTGTGGTCCCAGGTTGTAGATATGTATATCTCTGGCAAGGACAAACTGGGGTACATTAACAACGACTTTCCCCAGCCACCACCGCCAGATCCTTCTTTTCGCAAGTGGCGCACTGATAATGCCATTGTTAAAGGTTGGTTAATTACTTCTATGGATCCATCTTTAATTGGCAATTTTATTCGCTTTCCTACGGCGAAAGCGGTTTGGGATTCCATTGCCACTACCTTCTTCGATGGTAGTGATACATCGCAAGTGTATGATCTTCAACGCCGTGTGACACGACTGAAAGAAGCTGCGGGTTCGCTGGAAAAATATTACACGGAGTTGCAGGGTTTATGGCGTGAAATTGATTTCCGCCGGCTGAATCCAATGGAGTGCTCTATTGATATTTAGCACTATAATCAGATCATCCAAGAAGATCGTGTTTATGTTTTTCTAGATGGTCTTAATGATCGGCTAGACAACATATGTGTTGATATTTTACGGATAAAACCATTTCCTACTCTTGAACAAGCATATGCGCATGTTAGACGGGAGGCTCTTCGACAATAGGTTATGACTACCCATGACACCAATGGGCTTCAGGGGGTTGTCTTGGCTTCAAAAGCTCTCACATTAAGCTCCTCTGCCCATGGTAAATCTACCAAGCACCGAAATTCCACTGATGGAAAAAAAATGCTCACACTGTGGCAACCAGAAACACACACGTGAAAAATGTTTTAAGTTGCATGGTTACCCTGATTGGTGGCATGATCTTCAAGCCCGTAAACTTCCTGATGGAACCAGCACTAGTGGAAGTTCAGGCACAGCTGCTGTTGCTGCTGCAGAGCCCCATCTCTCTCTTATACCACCTGCTGCAATGTCCACGGATACTCCTCCCAACTTGAACTCAGGTATCTCTAGTCTTGCTCTTCTTACCTCCCATAGAGATGTCGTTTGTATTGCATGGCTTCTCGACTCGAGGGCCACGGACCATATGACTTTTGCTACCTCGGACTTCTCTCAAACTTCTCTACCACGTCGTACCAGCATAGCTAATGCAAATGGTGTTATCTCACCAGTCACTAGCACTGGCTTTGTGACTTTATCTCCATCTCTACATTTATCCAATACTTTACTTGTTCCATCTTTATCCCATAAATTGTTGTCTGTCAATCAGCTTACTGCAAACCTTGGATGTGTTGTGCTTATTTATCCAAATT
>QGSO01000954.1:0-125889 GCA_011037825.1 Carya cathayensis | reverse complement strand
CGTATAAAATTCAAAATATGGATTCGTGGTCTGTCATGTAAATCCAGATTCAATTGTCTTGTTCATACACAATGTCTTGACTAGAATATACAAGTAAGCTGCTAACTTCAAGGTAGTTTCGGCAAATATCTTCTCTATGGCAATGGCAAACTTGTGAATCACACTCAAGTGCCAACCCTTGCGTAAGAAGAAGAGGAAGAGGAGAAAAAAGAAAAAAAAAACAAAGAAAGAAAGAACGATAGAATCAAAAGCCAGAATGCTGCCGTACGTTTGAACTAGACTTGCAACATCATGAAAAGTCAATGTAATATGTATGTCAATACATTTTATTTGTTACTCTTTTAATGACTAATGTGTCTTCTGTTATGTGATTAAATTGATTATTAAATATGTGGCTTGATATGGTTTCGTGATGTAAAAGGCCAGAGTTATTGAAGCACGTGAGGGGCTCGTAACAGCATTTGAATATCTGGCCATTGGATCTATACACGTGATGGCATATGTTATTATATATATATATATATATCTATCAGCTTATACTTGTAACCCTAGATCGATTTTTTCTTCATTCTAGTATACGGCTGGAAACTAAAGGGGCAGAGAGAAGAGAGAGCAGAGAGAGGGCGATATTAGGGTTTCGTGGGTATCCTTGTAGAGAGAAGAAATCTGTGCGATTTCTTGTGGTTTCTATGAAGGTTTTGTAACTCTAAGTGTACTGAGACTTCTTTGTGAAGTATTGTTCATCAATAAAGATCTCTGAGGCCCATTCATGCCGTGGATGTAGACCATTAGGGTTGAACCACGTATATCGGTGTGTTCTTTCCTTATTTCTTTTATAGCTTTATATTTTCTTGATCTCTTTGATAATTTGAGTACATCCTTGTTGATTCGTGTTTCATCTTGCTAATATTGTTTGGTATCTGTAATTAGGTAATATTTACGATATGGTTGCTTCCCTGGTTGTGGTTGATATCAAACTTATATTCTTGTGATTATTGACTTTCGGTTTAGATAAAAGAAGAACAGAAAACTTTATAACAAGAAACTGAAAGTTTTGTTGCAAGATTCTTTAAGGTTTATAATAATTTTATAAACAATAAAACATAAAGTTTTATAACAATTAATATCTAGAGCTAGGTTCATGGGGACCATGAGGTTTGGTATAGAGAAGTTTATTGGGGATAATGATTTTGGCTTATAGAGAATAAAAATGAGGGCACTGCTAGTCCAAGATGGACTACAGGATGCCCTTCTTGGTGAAAAACTAAAGGGCTCTTCCTCAAAGGAGGAAGAAAAAGGGACTGTCCATAAGAACATTCTTCAAAAGGCCCATAGTGCCCTAATCCTCTCTCTTGGAGGCAAAGTCCTGAGAGACGTGGCTAGTGAGGACATGGCTTTAAGCATATGGCTAAAATTAGAGAATTTGTATATGACAAAATCCCTAACAAACAGACTACACAAGAAAACCAAACTGTAGACTTTCAAGATGACACCTGGGACTCTAATAGGGCAGCATCTTGATGAGTTCAACAAAATTATACCAAACCTAGCTAACATAGACATTAAGGTGGAAGATGAGGATCAGGCCATCCTCTTGATGAGCTCTTTGGACGCATCATACCTAAGCCTTAAAGAAACCATGATGTATGGTTGAGATTCTTTGGCACTGGATGAAGTATACTAGGGAACTACAAAATAGAGGAGATACCAAACATAATCATGGGGAGGTTTGTCTGTTAGGGGTAGAATAGAAAAAAGAGAGAAGAAGGGTAATAATGAAAATATGAAGTCCAGGCCTAAGTCAAAAGGGAAACAGTTTAAATGTTTCCACTGTCACAAGGAAGGACATTTTAAGAAAGATTGCCCTGACAGGAAAAATAACCCTGGGAATAAGACTAAAGAGGCAAGGGATGCTTCTATGGTTTTAGAAGGGTACGAGAGTGCTGAGGTACTTACAGTGAGTGAGGTTGATTAAAAAACAGAGTGGATAATGGACTCTGGTTGCTCTTTTCATATGTGTCCAATCAGAGATTGGTTTGAGACATTCTCTGAGGTAGATGGGGGACATGTTATTCTAAGAAACAATATATCCTACAAAGTCATAGGAATAGGGTCAGTTAGACTTAAACTGCATGATGGAATTGAAAAAGTTTTGAAGGAGGTCAGGTTTATACCTGAATTGAAGAGAAATCTAATTTCTCTTGGTATGCTTGATACCACAGGTTACACCTTTAAATTTGAGGCAGGGGTTCTTAGAGTTACCAAAGGTTCCTTAGTTATCATAAAAGGGGTAATTAAAAATGGATTTTATACACTACTTGGAAAAACAGTAGTTGGGGAAGCATCCCCAACTCAAAACATAGTTGAAAACAAAGTTGTGTTATGGCATAGGAGGCTTGGGCATGTAAGTCAAGGGGGTCTTTTAGAATTACAAAAACAAGGGCTGCTGAGTAACCAAAACCTAGGGAATTTACCTTTATGTGAAGATTGTATCTATGGAAAGGCAAAAAGGGTTAGTTTTAAGTCAGCAACTCACAACACTAAACAAACCCTAGATTATGTTCATTCTGACCTATGGGGACTTGCAAGAGTAAACTCACATAATGGAGGAAGTTATTTCCTCTCCCTAGTGGATTATTACTCTAGGAAGGTCTGGATATACATCCTTAAAAACAAGAGTGACACCTTTGAAAAATTCAAGGAGTGAAAGACTCTAGTGGAAAACCAAGTAGGAAGAAAACTAAAAATCCTAAGGACTGACAATGGTCTGGAGTTTCTTTCCAACGAGTTTAACATGTACTGTCAAAAAGAAGGAATTCTTAGGCATAAGACAGTGAGGGAAACCTCTCAACAAAATGGCTTAGCTAAAAGAATGAATAGGACCATCTTGGAGAGGGTTAGGTGCATGTTGTCAAACTCAGGGCTGCCCAAAACATTCTGGGCAGAAGTTGCCACTACTGCTGTTCACCTTATAAATAAATGTCCATCATCTGCCATAGGCTTTAAAACTCCTCATGAGTTATGGTTTGGAAAACCTCCCAACTATGACTATCTAAGAGTTTTTGGGTGTGTTGCCTATGCACATTCAAAAACTGACAAGTTGGAACCAAGGTCACTTAAGTGCATTTTTATAGGGTATATGAAGGAGTTAAGGGTTACAAATTGTGGGTAGATGGACCTGGAAGGTATAATTGCATTGTAAGAAGGGATGTGACATTTACTGAGGCACAGATGGCTTGGGTATAGGGAGAAAAGGTAGACCAAGAAATTGATAAATCCCCAAGGGGATCTCAGATTGAGGTGGAGCAAGATAATGCCCAATCTAAACTTGAAATTTGGGAAAGTAGTAAGCGTGTTGAAGAAATCTCAGGGGACATGAATCAAGGTGGAGCTAAGTCCTATAATCTAGTTAGAGATAGGCAAAAGAGAGTTATTAAGCCAACTATAAGGTATGGGCAAGCAGAACTCACAATGTTTGCCCTAACAGTAGCTGATGAGGTTGCTTACAAGGAACCTAAAACTTATAAAGAGGCAATTGCTAGCAACAATTCCCCTAAATGGATTCTTCCCATGCATGAGGAAATGGAATCTCTTAATAAGAATAAGACCCGGGTTTTAGTGCCTAAACCAAAAGGGGTCAAACTGGTTGGATCCAAGTGGATCTAAAGAAAAAGGAAAGCATACCAGGGGTAGAAGGAACCAGGTATAAGGTTAGGCTTGTAGCAAAAGGGTTTACCCAAAGGGAAGGAATTGATTTTAATGAAATATTCTCCCATGTGGTTAAACATAGCTCAATTAGGTTATTGCTAGCTTATACAACCTTTGAAAACTTGCATCTAGAACAATTAGATGTTAAAACTGCTTTTCTGCATGAAGAACTTGAAGAAGAAATTTATATGCATCATCGTGAAGGTTTTACTAATAAAATTAAAAATAATCAAGTGTGTCTTCTTAAAAAATCTTTATATGGTCTCAAACAATCACTTAGACAGTGGTATAAGAGATTTGATACACACATGATTAACAACAATTTTAAAAGAAGTTTTTATGAGAGTTGTGTTTATTACAAGGAAGAAAATCTCCTATTGTATGTTGATGACATGCTGATAGCTTGTAAAGACACTAAATTAATAGAACAAGTTAAATGCATGCTGAAATCAGAATTTGAAATGAAGGACTGGGACCTGCTAAGAAAATTTTAGGAATGGAAATTGAAAGGGATAGAAATGTTAGAATGCTATACCTGTCTCAGAAGAATTACATTTCTAAAATTCTCAATAGATTTGGTATGGAACAAGTGAAACCTGTTAATACACCTCTAGGTCAACACTTTAAACTATCTATGGATCAGCCTCCTAAAACAGACTCAGATATTAGTTTTATGCAGCAAATTCCTTATGCTAGCATGGTGGGAAGTATAATGTATGCAATGGTTTGCTCTAGGCCTGACTTGGCTTATGCTGTGAGTGTAGTTAGTAGATTTATGGGGAACCCAGGAAAACCCCATTGGCAGGCCATTAAATGGGTACTAAGCTACCTTGTAGGCACTACTAATTTAGGTCTCAGTTTTGGGAGTAAAGTGAAAAAGGGTAGTGAATTGACTGGTTTTGTAGACTCTAACTTTGCAAGAAGTGTAGACATTAGGAAGTCCTTAACTGGATATGTGTTTACTGCTTTTGGGGGAGCTATCAGTTGGAAATCACACTTAAATCTGTGGTGGTCTTGTCCACCACAGAAGTTGAATATATAGCATTGATTGAAGCCATTAAAGAGGTCATATGGTTAAAAGGTATTGCAAGTGAATTAAACATTTTCAATGGCAACATCATAGTACACTGTGACAATCAAAGCACACTGTACTTAGCAAAAAACCAAGTCTTTCATGGAAGGTCCAAACATATTGATGTGAGGCTTCATTTTGTGAGGGATGTTATAGAGTCTAAGGTAGTAGGTGTGGAAAAGGTCTCAATTAAGCATAACCCCTCAGATATAATGACCAAGTTAGTCCCTTAGTCTAAGTTCAGACACTGTCTGAATTTAGTTGGCATGGAGTCTAGAGTCAGTCCCCATTAGGGGGACAGTGCAGGAATGAGCCAATGGTGAGGATTATATAAACAGTTGGCAAATAAATGTTTTGCCAATGTGGAGAATTGTAATATGTATGTCAATACATTTTATTTGTTACTCTTTTAATGACTAATGTGTCTTTTGTTATTGATTAAATTGCTCATTAAATATGTGGCTTGATCTGGTTTCGTGATGTAAAAGGCCAGAGTTATTGAAGCACATAAGGGGCTGGTGATAACATCTGTATACCTGGCCATTGGATCTATATACGTGGTGGCATCCGTTATGATATATATATATATATATATATATATATATATATATCAGCTTATACTTGTAACCCTAGGTAAATTTTTTCTTCATTTTGGTATACGTTTGGAAACTAAAGGGGCAGAGAGAAGAGAGGGGGCGATATTAGGGTTTCATGGATTTCCTTGTAAGAGAAGAAATCTGTGCGATTTCTTGTATTTTCTGTGAGGGTTTTGTAACTCTAAGTTTACTAAGGCTTCTCTGTGAAGTATTGTTCATCAATAAATATCTCTGAGGCCCATTCCTGCATTGGATGTAGACCATTAGGGTCAAACCACGTATATCGGTGTGTTCTTTCCTTATTTCTTTTACAACTTTATATTTTCTTGATCTCTTTGATAATCTGAATATATCCTTGTTGATTCGTGTTTCATCTTGTTAGTACTGTTTGGTATTTGTAATTTGGTAATATTTACGATATGGTTGCTTCCTTGGTTGTGGTTGATATCAAACTTATATTCTTGTGATTATTGACTTTCGGTTTAGATAAAAGAAGAACAGAAAACTTTATAACAAGAAACTAAAAGGTTTATCGCAAGATTCTTTAAGGTTTATAATAATTTTATAAACAATAAAACATAAAGTTTTATAACAGTCAAAATATCCACTGCTAAGAAAACTGAAGCAACTAAAAAGACTAGTGATGCCAAATTCATGCAAACGGCTTTGACTGCTTGGATGGTGCGATGCTTTTGTACTGTCGTTTTAGTAAACACACTCTCTCAGTTCTTCAAACGGTGCCCCAGAGCACAACATGTTGGACCTCATAAATCATCCTGTCCGTTCAGATGAAACCGAAACCTTTCTCATTTGTCTGCCTCAACAACCACCAAATCATAGGCATCCATTTACTCGCTTGTTATTGTAGTTGTAAGATCAATCAAATTATTCCCTAACTTAGCATTCATTGATAAACTGTTTGAGACAAGACACTAACACCAATGAATACTCAACTAGTGTCATTAGATAGGTCATGTCGATTTTGTGTTTTACAGCCTGAGCAACTCCACATACTGGGTCAATTTGTTCCAGTGAATATAGGAAATGAGGGCTTGGGGTGGTGGGGGATACCTCTGATGCATAAGTCAGCTTGGATTTTGGATTTGTGATTTAAAGGAGCTTCAAATGAAAGTGTCTAGAGAGTTTTTTTTTATATACCTGGTAGGGGTGATCCCTTGACAAGCTGATTATGGTGGTGTTGCTTCGTACCCAGGTCATGTCCTCTGTTAACTCCCTACCATGCGGCAGGTCGTCCATGCTTGATCGTGGTGACTGCTGATAGCCTTGGTCCTTGTCGTGGCATGTCTGCCTCCATCCTTCATTAAATACAGCGTGACCTCGATTAGGCACGCCCACCTACCAGGTCTATCCAGCTATTGGTGCCCAAGGGCTAGAGTTGTCCCTAACCCAATGCGTGCGGATTGTCTACCAATAGAAGTATCAAACCTTCTGACTCAGCCCCATGCTCCACACGTGCAACCTTGCTACTTCTTTATGGCTTCCTGGGCCGTCCTCACCCTTCTTGGCCTGGCCTGACCCATCCTATTCTCTTCTACCGATTTCGTCCAACCGGGTTGTCCTTAGACCTATCAAAGCCTTGTGGGCTGGGCTTGTATGGTCTAACCCAACATTGGGAATAACCCTCCTCACAGTAACCTACGAATTCCCACCATACACGTATGGTGAGAATTCAACACATTTCCTTTCGCCCTCCTCAGGTTGGTTTCGTCTAGTACACATCTGGCATCCCGCGACTATTCGGTTGCATCATCAATGACTTGACGATGCAACCGGTTCTTCCCACCCCCTCATTATTCTTTAATTTGAGGCAACAGGAAATCCATCCACGCACTGGGTGGGGTATTGGACCATGCTTCCTACACGCCCATTGCTTGCTCTTCATGCTTTTGTGGGTTTCCGTCGGTTGGGTTCCACGATGCCACTCCATGTGTTTCTCGAGACCTGGCGCATCCCTTGGGTTTCTAGCTTGGGGTTGCCTCATTGCCTATAGAAGGCCAACCGTCGCATCCTCCTCTTTATAAACTCCCTCCTTTTCCTCATTTTCTACCATTTTTGCTTTTCATCCTCCTTCATTTTCCTTCGAGCCTGCTTTCCTACTTTCTCCCTTAACTCTCTTGCTTCATTCCTTCTTTAGTCTAGTTCTCGATGGCTCCTAAAGGATCTTTCTATGCCCGTTATTTATACTTTTCTAGGCAGAGTTGGGAGTCATCAGTCTCCATTGACAACCTTCGTGCTTTGAGGAGGACGTATGACATTTCAGAGTCGATGGTTCTGGAGATCCCTGGGTGCCACATTGCCACGGTAGACTCTGACGGGATCGCTTCTTGAGTGGGGCTCTATCCCTTGATTTTTGCGAATGGTCTTATCTCCCATTTTGTCACTCCATTTGGGACGTTCTCAACTTCTTGGGGTTGGCCCTAGCGCGACTCCACTCGAATGCCTGATGACTTCTGGTTGACAGTAGCTTGATCTTTCGAATGGTGCTTAGCTCTAGTCTCGAGGAGTATCCTAACCTGATAGCCCGTGAGTTTCTGTCGGTATACCGGGTGTTGTGCCTTGATGGGAGCTTGTGTAGCTTCCATGTGCATTCCTCTGAGAAGTGCATTGCCAACTTGGAGAAGCAGCATTCCCACATCAAGGACTGGTCCCAACGATTCTTCTTCGTCTCCTATCCCCAAGGGGAGGAGGTCCACCAAGAGTTCCCGGTCCAAGCCATCTGGTCGTACGTGCCCAATAACAAGAGCCTATCCATCAGGTTGAACAGAAGAGAGGAGGCTAGGCTGGCAGCCATACAAGCCTGGTTAGCAACCCACCCCCATGACACTGAAACTGACGTGGTGTCAACAAAGTCCAACATTTGGAGATTCCTGTCCTCTCCCAACCATTCGTATGTGTTGGGTTGGGACCTATTGGGGAATTCCCCTTCTCCTTGGGGTCGAAAATGCCATTCCAGCCCTCTTGTGGCTGGCGATAGGGAGAAGCGGCATCCGGGGGGGGGGGGGCATGACAACATTGGGGGCATCCAGGAGTGGGGCTGGGGGCTCCAGGTCCCGTCTTGTCCCCAAAGCTGGCTGACAGTCTAATCGCTCTGAGGTCACAACCTCCTCCTCCTTTCAGGCCCCTGTGCAGGAGGCGCAGCGTCCTCGATTCGTGCCACCTGTGGTCTCGTCGACCTCAGGTCATGTTGTTGTTGAGGAGGAAGGTGAGGATGACCTTCGGGTGGCCATTTTCATGCCCGCACCCCGCGGACCCACATTGGAGGTCGTTCCTCCCGTTTCCCTAATCATCGTGACGGGGGCTCCCTCTTTCCCTATTGGTCCCGGGCCGGTTGATCGAGAGGAGGCCGGGCCAAGCTCTCTTTTCATCGTGGATTTGAGCGATGACTGTGTGTCAATCCCATCCTCTTCTCTTGGCCACTCCCTGGAGCCAAACGTTGACTCCTACCTCCCTCGCTTCGGATGAAGTGATCAATATTTTGAATACCGTACCGGATGTCGTATCGGTCAAGGTATTGGAACGAAATATTTCAGTACCGATACCGTTTCAGGATAGTCGATATATAAATATATATATTATATTTCAAAATAATAGTCTATATATGAATAAATTATACATTAATACATACATATAAATTATAAATAGTTTGGTCTAAATTGAGGGTAAAAAAATGAGATTAAAGTTTGAAAAAATGAAAAAAAAAGGTAAAGAACGAAATACCGGCCGGTACAGGCTGAAATATAGGCCAGTACGAAACAGGTATCATACCTGTACAGGACCAGTGGCCTGTATGGTACGGTATTAAAAATAGTAGAAGTGATGCTGCAGTCTCCCCCCATGGGCGAGCCGGGCTCCTATGAGCTGGAGGCCTGCCCCTCGACCAAAGAGGCTCATGTGGTGACTGAGGGACCCTCCTCGGGGCCTACTGCAGTTAAGGAGCCAACACCTGAGCTAGCAGAGGCTAATGTTGTCAGTGAAGCACCGAAGGATCCTGGCGCAGGCCCTTCCTTCGAATTCGTCCCGAACGCACCTGGGTCTTCGTGGCAATTGGGGGGTTCTTGATTTGGCACCAATGAGTCTAGGTTTATCTCATAGCTTATATAGATACAAGCTAAAGTTCGGTGCTGATAAGGTGTGTTCCTTTAAGTCTAATATGAGGTCATTAAATGTGAAACTTAAGAATGCAAACTCTGTTGAATGTATACTTCTCTTAGGTAAAGTAGAAAAAATGGAACAAGAATGTGAGCATATAGGATTAATTTAGTTTCATCTCGGTGGATTGACCTATCTCGGTTAGATTTTGTTGTAGAAGTTCGTCTTCTTGCTTCTTTCCAAATATTTGTTTCATTTTTAGGGGAATTAGTTTCACACCTATTGTCTATTAAAAACTAGAAACCAAAAGGATATTTTGTGGATTTGTTACATTAATGATTTATTTATTTTCTTAGAAGAGTTAATCCTTAGGGAAGTGGGATATCTTGTAGATAAATGTATGACATTGGCATGTGGGAATCAAGTATTTTCTTGCAAAAGTAATATGAATGTTTGCGAATATGCTGCATTTTTAACTCATATGTATATTACTATTTTCATAAGTATATACAATGATCATTTAGGTCATTGGGTTGCTTGATGACCTTGATAAAAACCTATATACATATGAAATGAGGGTTCGAGAATGGTATAATTGGCATTTTTTTGAGCTCACCAAGATTTTTCAAGATAACATCCTTTATGCTAGGATGGTGAAGCTCATGGGTGATCGCGTTAGTGCCACGAAGCTTGATTTTTCTAAGGTATAATTGCTCATTTTTTTTGAACTATTTAAAGATGCTCTGTATAGTTCACCCCTTCTGTACCACTTAATGTACCAGAAGTGGACTTCAACCTATTTCATTTTTGTCAATCTTAACTAAACTTATATATTGGCTAGCGGCTGCGACTAACCAATCATTATGTATAAGTCACCTTAGAGTCCATCACAATTAAGTTAACTAAGTTCCATGTTGTAGTGAATTTCATGTTTTTACTCTGATGAAAAAAAAGGAAGATTATACTCATAAAAGTTTCTCTTTTTTATTGCTCAAATATTACAAAATGATTGCTCAAAATGAGGTTGAGATAAAATTGAAGGGAGTTTCTATGACATGCATGAGCACTAAATCAGTGACCTTGACTTGGTTAATATAAATGAACTCTACGAATAGGTTTTCTCTTTGTCTAGGTAGAGAGCCCAACTTTTCAAATATTTAGAAAACATAATGAACACAATTGCATCAAATTTGATTGTTGGTCTTGTTGGTGCTCACTTCATCGTCCATGGGCGCGACTCATTGAATCTTGTGAAGCTGCTTGGCATGCTACTCCTAAATATGAGCTTATCTAAGATGCTCATTGGTTGGTCGGGCACACTAAAGTTTAAGAGTAGAATTTCTCAATTTATTGCTGCAAAAGCTTCATTGTGTATTAGATATGATGCTCTTGATGATGGTGAAGATAACTCAATGGGACTGAAAAATCAAGTAAATGACACAGATTTACAAATTTGTGTTACTACTTGCATGACCTTTATAATGAAGTTTTTTTGACATGAAAACTGCTTTTGCATGTAGCTTGAAGCATGTATAAGGAATCTTGAAGGCAGGTAATCGAATCAAATAATATTTTGGACTTATTTATTAGAAGATGTGCATGATATTTTGAGTCGAAGCAAAGTATGGACTAAAAAATTCATATTTTCAGTTGAAACAATTATATCATTGACTTGTTTCTGAACTAGCTGCTAGATTGAGTGGCGTTGATGATTAATGCTCATGGTTGATTGGTCAAAACAATTTTCTTTTAAATAAAATATCAAATAAATATTTTCAAAACACTAATTTATGACATGCATGAAATTTTGAGTTGAAAATAATGTTTTGGGCTCGAAACTCATATTTTCGATAAAAAAATCAGGGCTCGTTTGGATATAGAAGCTATCTCACATCATCTTATCTCATCTAATCATTACAATTTTTTTAAATTTTTATACAAAATATAATAAATAATTTAACTTTTTCAAATTCTAAAATAATAATAATATTAAAAAATAATATTTTAATACTATTTTATTCAACTCATATAAAGCCATCTCATC
Organism: Carya cathayensis; assembly: GCA_011037825.1. Taxonomy (NCBI): domain Eukaryota; kingdom Viridiplantae; phylum Streptophyta; class Magnoliopsida; order Fagales; family Juglandaceae; genus Carya; species Carya cathayensis. The sequence goes on along the minus strand of QGSO01000954.1, from coordinate 114,359 downwards.
TCATTCTTTTGTCAGAAATACAAATCAATCAAACATAAAAATCCAAAACCGAATTTAGGAGAGAGCATGATCAAAATACATTTTGGAAGGATGTGAAAGAGTACATCATAGATCTATCTCCAATCTAGCTGTTAAATTGATAGACAATAATTAGTAATGTTCATAGTCCAATAAGCCCAAGCATTTTCCTTCGGAGTAAAATATTAAATAACAGTTAAATAAAAATAAAAAAATTATTTATATGATGGTATGTATGATAGATTTTGTTGAAAATAATATTTTGGTCTCAAAAGCTCATATTTTCGGTAACATTTATTTATTTGGATCGGAAATACCAACTGATCAAGCAAAAAAATCTCAAAACCGGCTTTAGTAGAAATTATGACCGAAAGGTTGTGCTTCAAAATGGAACCGTGATTAGAAATTATGATGATAAGTTTATTTATGGTTTTTCTTACCATCTGAGTTATGGAACAAATATTTTTACTGAACTTTCTGCATTGAAATAAAAAATCAAGGTTAATTCCCAAACCGTCCTCTTAGTTGAGCCAAGTCTTTGTTGGGCCATTTTGTGGGTGGGCTGGGCCTAGATTTTAAAATGAGACGTGTTTAAAATTAGTCCAAGAACCTTATTTTTCCATAACATATTTGGGAATTAAATTATGTTATTAAGTGTTAATATTTTATAAACTATATTACAGCAATAAGTTATAAAGAAATTAAATTAAATTTTAAAATATACTATTGAGCCCGTTATTTTAGTTAATATCCAATTTTTCTATTATTTTACTTAAAATTCACACTAATGAATTACTTTTATTTTTCAAAAACAAATGCAATATTATATATATGACTTTTCTTGATCTTGGAAAAATCGTGTCACTCATGATTTGGTTGCTTTTTTCTGCAATCTAGTACTCATGATCATATTGATATTGGACTATGTTAATTATTTGTTTTTTTTTTAATTTTTAAAGAATATAGAAATATTATCTGATGTTATCATAGAATCCATAAATATTAGTATTTGTATTGTCAAAAGTTCTCAAAATATTTCACTAATACTTTCACTACTATTTTTCTTTAAATTGCACCATAAACTATTAAAATTGGCAATTTACATTACAAACAACTTATAAAACCTGACAATTTGTATTCTCAGTACTTAACATATTGCCCATATGATCAATATCATCTTTATCACGTACGTATTGATGTTAGTAATTATTGATTGGAATATTAAATAGAATGGGATTTAACAAATTGACTTTTAATGCAAAATTTCATATTAATTATTGCTGAATGATCAGTAAATCTTGATTTTTAAATGCTATATATATGTGTGTGGTGTAGGCCCGTGCAAAATATCCGTTGGGCCGTACAACTTGATTGGGTTGAACCCACTAAAGTCGGGTAGAGGAAATGTCGGTTTCGACAACCCTCCAATCCGACCAATATCGAATGACATCGACTTAAAGTCCATTGTAGTGATTCGGTGAAATCAGATTGCGTTGAGTAGTTTGGGGAAGAGGCAGAAGCTTACCCAAGGCAGCAGAGGTCATCGTGGGCAAGACGAGGCACGTGAAGTCGTGACTGTCGTTCCAGGCAGTCAAACCAATGTCAGCGACGGTGAAAAAAATCCATGGCTGACCTGGGTGGCGCGATGAAACTACCATCAATCTCCATGGCCAAGTAATAGAGGGAGAGAGAGAGAGTGATGAGAGAGAGAGAACCATGGCCAAGTAATCGGGCTTTACGGGTTTGTTCGTCAAGTGGTGTTTTCTAGAAGCCGGCCATAGATGGTTGTGCTTGTAGGAGTAAGTGACCACTAGCATCGTCCACGCAGCTCCTCTATACCTGTTTTCTCACCGGTCATCATTGGAGTGAAGTTTTCGTTTCTGATAGATGGAAAACACCCTTGTTTTTAAAGTCGGGTCATATGGGTTCGAACTGGTTTGGTTTTGTTCGGGTCGAGTCCGTCTGGGTTAGCTCCTAAAATTAGGTCTTATGGGTTGGGTAGGGTACAAAACCGGCTTTACCAGGCCTGGTTGCAGGCCTAATGTGGTATATGGATGATAAGTAGAATAACTCAATTAGTTTAACAAGAATAAAATAAAATAAAAAATAATATTAAAATATGTAAAATATGTGGTGTGGGATGATGAGTAGTATCCATCTATATGTATATATGTATGTATGTTGTGGAAGCGTGATTAGAAATTATGATGATAAGTTTCTTTATGGTTTTTCTTGCCACCTGAGTTATGGAACAAACATTTTTATTAAACTTTTTGCTTTGAAATATGTTTATTATTATTATGCTATCAGCTACAAACTTTAGAATTAATAGTGGAGACAATTTCTCTACTTGCCGTGAACTGATTTAACAGAAAGCAAGAGCCTTATTGGAAGTATTTTGAAATGTAGACCCACATACTTAGCATCCATTCTTTATTTCCTTTTGAATTAATTCATATTTATAGAAAAGAGAATAGCTTGGCTGATACTTTAACAAACTTAAAGAGTTACTGGTATATATTTTTCTTTTTACTCAGTTTTTCACTTATCAAAACACGTATATTGTATATATGTTTTGGATAATGCAGGACTCCCTCAATCACTTTAAACATTAGTTTTATACTTTTCTATTATGAAAGATAGTTCAAAATAATTATTGTATGGATTAGTTGCTTATAATATATAATTTTTGCAAGGTCTTTGGTTTTGGGACTTATCTAACCCCCAAAGATCTTCCATCATTCGTAAAAAGTATTCATCCGCCATAAGTGAGGGTTATTAAAAAAATTGGGAGTACCATTCCTCTTGTGGAAAAAAAAAGAGTCAAATTTACTGATCCCAATTTTGACATTAGATTTTATTACTCAGTTAAGATGATACTTGTTTTTCCATGTAACTATTGCTTCATGATGCACTACAAGGAAAGCCCCTTTTTGCGTTGAAAAAATTCGTTGCAAATGGTTTCAAAAGTGTTGCAAATATATTTTAGTGTCTCGCCGCATGAGGGATTGTAATATTGTGTCTCAAAGCAGTGTTTCATGTCACTATACAATATTGTTGCAAAAAATTAATCATTGCGTCATAATTTTATGTTGCTAAAAAGAGATATGAACGACAAATAATAAAAAAAAAAATCATTGGTGTTACGCATTTTTTTAGAGTCGTTATAATTTTTAGGATTTATGTAATCTCAAAATTTTTTTTTTTTAATGTTCCACTCTCACAAATAAATAATATCAATAAAATTTTGATTTATAATATCTATTGTAGTCCTACAATAAAGGAGGCTATAGCCTCGTGAATATATAGTGAATTTTGTTTGTGTTCATGACACTATCTCATTTGCACATTTATATTTTTATCCTCTAATTCATCATTCAAAATATAATGAAATTTTTTATTATTATAATATTAATTAGAATATAATAATAATAATAATAATAATAATAATAATAATGAACTTACAAATAATTTAAATTGAAGATTTTCGTTTATTGAGCTTTTGTAGAACAAATTAACAACTTCGAATTTTTTTTTTATATTTTTTCTTAGATTTAAAAATAATACTATTTTTTGTATATAATATTATTAGAAAAAAATAACAATTATCTTCATATTATTTTCATAGTAATTCATAAAATAAATCACAGTCATTGGACTAATAATAGTTTCATTTTTACAAGATGAAATTATTATTTTTAGGTTCTAATTTATGCATCAATTTATAATTGGTCTTTAATTTATCATATTCACTATTTTATTTTATGTGGTAATGCATTTCATATATATTAATCTATTTGTAATGAATTTGTTAAATTATTATTAAAAGAACTACTAACACTTTTTATCCTTTAAAAAATTATTTTGTTAAGAACATGCTTTTATTTTCTAAGATCGATATTGCAATTCCAAATTTGAAAAGAATAATAATATTATATTTAAGTTCAAGAATAAAAATATTGTCTTTGGATTTAAAGAATAATATTTTATTACTATATGATATCGTGTAAAAAAGAATTATTTTCATATTATTTCTCACAATAATAAGATAACTCCTTTTAAACTAATATTATTTTTATTTAAAAAAAATATTATACTTTTTTAAATTTCAAATGAATAATCTATTTTTATATTTTATTATTCTAATAATAATTATATACTGTAGTTTTCTATAACAATTAAAAATAATATTATTTTATCTTTTACGTTTATAAAATAATAATAATAATAATATTATTATTATTATATACATGCTATTAATTGGTCTTATAACGAGTGGAGTAATGCATGTCCTATTATGATTTCAATATAATGAGTTTTAAACATTTGATTTTTTATGTGTTCAATAATTTTACATTTTATGTTTTCTTTATTTTTTTTAAGTATAATTATAATACTTTGTAAAATTTTTTGAATAGATTTATAATTATCTTCATATTTGTTCTTCTAATTGATAAATCTTAAAATTCTTATTTACCATATCAAAATGCAGTAACACTTTCGACACGAAATACGGACCTTACAAGTAATTTGTTACCTATATATGGGGTGTTCTTCGGACCTGAACCAACCCGGATTTTGCAATTCCGATCCGACCCGAATACGATGCTTCCGAATTGAGCTTCCGCTTCCGATTTTCCGTAAACCGATTTTTCGAAATAAAACGGTATTCGATTGAGGCTATATATACATATTTATAACACCTTTGTTGTCGGAATCATGAAACCGTTAACTAGCCATAATTGAGGGTGTCCATATATCTAAGAACCTAAGTTTGGAATGACCGATCATTCCGACGGCTTAACGAAAGATAAACACAAATGTTTATACTGGAATAATGTTTTATACACTCTCAAGCTCACGTACTTTTTTTAAAAAATGTGATTGGTCATTAAAAAAAATAATGTTTTTGTATATACAAATCTCAAATTTAGATATTTTTTGAAAAAAAAAAAAAACTGTACGTGCAATATTTCCATATTCTAAAATTGGAAATATTTAATTTTCTCCTAATATTTATAGCACTACCAATATATACGCTCTCCCCTGAATCAGATATTGAAAAAAGCGAAAAAAAGAAGTAAAAAACACACCCAGAAGATCATGTTTGCTTCCAATCTGGTGAGTCTTCACTTCCAGGTCAAAGGTGACCAATAACAATGTCTTTCTACCATTCTCTTCTACTTCATTCCATCCGATTTACCATTTTGTCTAAAAAGTTGTGCTTTTGTTTTCTGGATACAACTGATTTTCAATTCCTTGTTATCTCTTGTTTTGTTCAATTTTTGACTGAAGCTTTTGGCTTTATTATCAAGCTGATTGTGGTTTCATCTACGGTTGTATTTTTAGATCTTGATTTCTACTTGATTGAATGGTGGAATACTATTTTCGAAGTTCTTCCTTTTTTTGTACGTAATTTGAGAATTAAATCTCGATTTTGATTTCATATTGGGCTCTACGAATATTTTCTTCTTCCTAATGCTTGAGGTTGGGTAAACTTACGAGTCGTCGAAATGCTTAATTTTGTAGCTGAATGTTTTACGAGTTGAATAAATCTAGATTCTACATGACTATGTATGGGCGTATCTATAATATTCTTTAAATTTACACATGTTTTACAGTGGTTGATGTTTTGGTGTGAACTGTCGTTTTTTTTATTACCTCTACTTGTTCAACTGGTACCAAGAAAAGGAATTGCTTCCAAATTCTTTGACAGCATATTTGTTCAATTGTGTTTAGCAATTTCTTTTGCGTCTAGTTTTGAAAGATCTTTGGTAAGTTGGTAGTTATAATACCAACTACCAACTTACCAAGGCCTTGTCACAAACTCAACTTTTAGTATTTGATTTCTCCAACTGAATGATATCCTAAATATGAACGATCTACTCATCTCAGAAAACCAATTTCCCTATGAAAGCCACACTTGTTTTCCGAAATCAAGTGAGTGAAGTAATTTCTCAAAAAAATTACTTCATTTCAATAATAATGTTTTTGTTTTTCACTTTACGACGGGTGAGAGGATTTTGAGTCTTAACTCAGATTGAAAGCGCCATGATTAGTGGTCTTAATAGTTAATCTCTTAATAGATTCTAACATATTGCATTAGATTCCTTGTAGGATATAATACCTTCTGTTGATGCTGTAAAAATTGCACAACAGGCCGGAAGGAGAGAAATAGTCATTCCTGGCCCACCGAGGATATTTGGCTTCGAACGGCGTGGTCTGGAGCCCCCAGCCGATGGTCCGGTGTCACGCGTACATTCGTAGTGGTGAAAGGGAAATTAGAGCAGAGAAAATAAAGAGATGGACACACGCATTTATGTGATTCGGCATGTGCGTACATCCATGGGCATTTGAGGAGGAGAAATTTATTAAAATATTCTTGTTTATAATCTCTCATGGCCTCTCATCTCTCACAATACAAGAAAAGCTATGGATATATTTATTGGAGAAGAACGCCTATGCCGGAGTTGACTCGGTTTCGAATGTGCTTCCAAGTATAGAAGTGTCAAGTTGTATCAATGATAAGTCCAGGATCGTATTCCACAGGGACAATAGGTTATCAAAGCGTATAAGGGATTTGTGAGTAACAATTGAATTGAGTATGAGAGATGAAAATAAAATTAAAATGCAATGCAAAAAAAATAATCGAAGTTGCAGTTAGAGTTTCTAATCAAAAGGTAAATTAACAAACACTTGGGTTGGGTTTGAGATTCTTTTTATTTCGGATTCTAGATAATTTCTCGATTAACAATCCAGTCAAGGTATTGATATTCGGAAGATAAAAAAATTAAGCTCAAGTTTTTGCAATATTTTCTCAAGAAATTCTCTAATTTACTAGCCAAATTTATATTTATAATCAATCGAAAGAGGCCTTGATAAATTCAAGCTTTTGTTGTGCCTTACGTCAACAACAAAACAAGAGCAAGAGCCACAATCTATTTTCCATTTGAATCCGACTAATAACTTAGTGAAATAAACATTAAACAACAAAATATTGCATCAAACTAGAATCTAAAATAAATTAAATCTCATTCCACAACCCAAGCTTTAGAAATTAGTTACACATGATATTTTTAGTAACAAAAATAAATCTAAGAGGAGTCATGATAAAATCTGTAAAAAGAAATAAAAAAATGAATAACGCCGAACGAAAGAGAACTAAAGCTAAACTTTCCAAGAACAAGATGAAAATGAAAACGGAAAGTAAATTAAATTAAATGTTAAACTGGACGAAGGAAGAAAGAAAGAAAAAAAAACTGCTCTACGTAAAAACTGCCCCTACTCCTTATCTCTACAGCAGGACATGTAAAAGAAAAACAATACTAAAAGAACAAGCCGGCTGAAAGAAAGATAATACAGGAGAGAAAATAAACTGAAAACTAAAAACTGCTCTACGTAAAACTCCCCTACTCCTTATCTCTACAGCAGGACATGTAAAAGAAAAACAACACTAAAAGAACAAGCCGGCTGAAAGAAAGATAATACAGGAGAGAAAATAAACTGAAAACTAAAAACTGCTCTACGTAAAACTCCCTCCAACCCGTGTATCTCCACTCTCCTTTTATAAACAAAAAAAAAGAAGATCCATTATGCTGTGCACGTGCATGAGCTTTCCACATCTGTGAGCTGCATGTGCTTGTTATTCTGCTGCTGTTTCTTCTTTCTGCATGAGGTGAGTGATGCTGCAGCTTCTTCTTTTTCTGTTTCCGTGAGCTGTGTTGGTCTGATGAGTTGCTGTCCAAGTGATCTGCTTCATGTGCTTGTGTTACTTTATTTTCTGCATGTGGTGCTGTGAGTTGCTGTCCAAGTTTCTGCTTCATGTGCTGTCCGGTTTGCTGCCTTTTAATTTTCTGTTTTCTGCATTGTGTATGAGTGTGTTCCGTGAGACTTGCATGTGCTGTGCTGCATGTTCCTTTTCTGCATGTTCTTCTCTGCCTCTTTTTTTTGTCTTCTGCATTATGTATGGTTTGCCGTGAGTTCCTAAGTGATCTGCATATGCTGTCCGTGGGTTTATGCATGTGAGCTGAGCTGCTTCAACTTTTCTGCAAGTGTGCCGAGTTGCTACCCGAGTGTTGCTTTCATGCATGTGCAAGTGAGCTGTTCGTTTGAGTGCTGTTTTCTGCAGGTGTTCTGCTGTGTCCAAGTTCCAGCGTGAGCTGCATGAGTGATGCATGTGCTTGGCTTTTATTTATTTTTCTGCATTTATTTTCTGCATGTGTGGTGCTTTGCTTTTCCTCTTTTTCTGCATGTGTAAGCTGTCCATTTCCTGCATGTGCCGTGAGTTTCATTTCCTAAGTGCATCAAGCAAACCCCCAATATATCCTTTCATGTATTTCACTCTATGCCAGTCTTCCAATGATGAATTGCGTGGTGTTCGTTGTCCTACAAGAAGATAGCAAGCAAGCTGAGTTTTCTCTATTAGAGATGATTACATTGGATGATGAGAAACTGGGTTTTGAACATAGCCACCATGTCTTATACCAAAACAGGAAAGAATCGAAAGATAATCCCTATGGTAGATAAAATGGCATGAAAACAGCAAATATGCATGATTCAAAGGACTTTCTGAGCAACTTTAATGTCTGTAGCTTGACCGCTTTAACTCTCTATATCAGATTTTTGTTTGATCACTTCTGCTTAGAATGAACTCATATTTGAAAGGATAGTTTAATTGGTGCAACCCATATCAATGTTAGTTGATTGTTACATCAAATAATTTATTTTGAAACACCAAAACATGATAGCATAACTATCTGTCATAGCATAATTATATAAAATAAATCACTCATTTAAACAACTTAATTATGCAATTCTAACCCTTTATCAGGAGTCCTCTGTCCAGAGGTTGAAAGTGGTGTTAAAGACAAAAAGCTAAGAAGAAGAAGAAGAGGGCATCGAGAGAGAGAGAGAGAACTTTTTCCTTTTCAAATGCCCCCTACCTTGCCTTCTGACTCCCCATACCTTCCTGACAGCCCACCCTCCCTCCTACACCCTCCTGACACTCCATCCCTCCTCTCACATCTTGTCCACTTTTGTCCTCTAGCACCCAATCAGGTGGGCTGGGCTTGGTCCTTGGGATCCCCCCCCACCCCCCCACGCCTTCATTCCTCGTACCTTGCCTTCTTGACTCCCCATACCTTCCTGACACGCTTCCTGACACACACACACACACACACACACACACACACACACTCTCTCTCTCTCTCTCTCTCTCTCTCTCGATGCCCTCTTCTTCTTCTTCTTTGCTTTTTCTCTTCAATACCACTTTCAACCTCTGACTCCTCATACCTTCCTGACACGCTTGCTAACAGCCCACCCTACCTCCTACACCCTCTTGACACCCCCTGCCTCCTCTCACATCTTGTCCACTTTTGTCCTCTAGCACCCAATCAGGTGGGTTGGGCTTGGTCCTTGGGCCCTGGGATTCCCCCCCCTCTCCCCACCCCCACACCTTCATCCCCCCCTCCCCCTCGGGCCCCCACCCCTCTCAGATTATTGGAGAAAGCTGCATTAATCACAGGAGGAGCCACTGGTATTGGAGAGAGCATTGCATGCCTATTCCACAAACATAGTGCAAAAGTTTGTATAGTTGGCTTACAGGACAACCTTGGTCAGCATGTCTGTGATACCCTTGGTGGTGAACCAAACTCTTGTTATTTCCATTGTGATGTCACCAAAGAAGATGATGTTTGTAGTCCAGTTGACTTCACTGTTAGTCAGTTTGGTACACTCGACATCATGGTCAATAATGCAAGTTTGTCAGGTTCACCATGTCCTGATATAAGTAGTGTAGACATATAGGAGTTTGAGAAAATATTTGATGTATGTTAGACTAAATCCTCCTAGAAATCCCAAAAATACAGCAAACATTCATGAGTCTTTCAAAGCAGTAGCTACAACTGGAAATCCTGAAAATGCAGCACGTGAGCCTTCCTGATATGCAGTTACAACTAGATCAATGTGATATGATCCTTGATTTTACTCCTTTGATTCCTTGATCTTCTCTTGTATATGTTGCCATTTTTTTGCTCTTGTAAATCTATTATTTCTCATATAAAGTTGTAACCTATACATTGACTAGTGTATGATTTAAATAGATAGAAGTGAATCAAGAAGGTAAGTCGGCCTTCTAATTGTTTATCCATGTTTGTCTTTGTATTCTTACATGGTAGCAGGCCTCTAAGGCTAGCACTAACAAACAGAGATTCTACACAATCAGCTTTCGCACATAATTGAAAACACAATGGCCTCTTCCCAAACTACTCCCTAGTTTCCAAAATTGGATGGCCCAAATTATCTTACCTAGAGGATCCAATTTCTTGTCTTCTTAAAGAGTCATGACATGGTTGGTCTTGTTGATGGAACCAACCTTGCTCCAACAAAGACTCTCCCAGATAACTCCCCAAATCTAGAGTACACACGCTGGTCTAAACAAGATAACAGCGTCCTTAGTTGGCTATATGCCTCTATTGTGGAAAAACTAGTTTCCACTATCCTTAATTTGGAGACCTCAAAACAGGTCTGGGACTCTCTCCAAGCTCGGTTTTCATCAACTTCGCGCTCAAGAATTGCCTTCCTTAAACGGCAACTTCAAACAATCTCGCAAGGAAATAGATCCTACCTCTCATATATCGAAGAGGCCAAACTTCTTTCCGACCAACTTGCTACTTCCAACAAACCAGTAGGAGAACAAGATTTGATCACCTATCTCTTGAGTGGACTACAAAAAAAGGGACACAAAGCCAGCCCTTGACTGTTATCATAGATTTGATTTCACCTACAAAGGTCGACTACCACCATCGGATCTCGCTGCTATGGCTGCTGAAGGCAACAACTCTTATGCCTAACAGGTGTGGTATGCTGATAGTGGGGCCAATACCCACATTACCAATAACATAGAAAATCTCACCACTTCACAACCCTATGAAGGAGGAGACACTATCACAGTCGGAAATGGCTTAGGTTTGGTGATTAAAAACATGGTTACCTAATCTCTCAAAACACCAAATTCAAATTTCAATCTATCCAATGTCCTTCATTGTCCAAATGCATCTTCCAATTTAATTTCCATCAATCGTTTTTGTTTAGACAATTATTGTTATTTTGTACTCACTGGAAGTGATTTTTCTGTGAAGGAGAACAATACGGGGCGACTTTTACTCTAGGGGCAAGTTGAGAATGGACTCTATTTCATAGCAAACAATAAATCTCTTTCTAATAAAATTTCTTGTTTTATGGCCAATCTCAACGTGTATACCACTCTCAACATGTGGCATGATCAATTAGGCCACTCGTCCCAATCTGTCTTAAATCAATTGTTTCGTTCAAAATATTTAGATGTTTCAAATTCTAATAAATCTGGATTTTGCTCATCGTGTCCTTTAGGGAAATCAAAACAATTACCCTTTAGTGATTCAACTCGCCAATCTTCTCGGCCTTTAGCACTTATTCATTCAGATGTATGGACATCTCCTATGTATTCGGTTGGTGGAGCAAAATATTATGTTCTCTTTATTGATGATTTTTCCCACTTTTCTTAGTTATATCCCATTAAATCTAAACATGAGGTGTTTGCTATTTTTATCAAATTTAAAGCACTTGTGGAAAATGTATTCTCTTGTAAAATTCAACAACTCCAAACTGACAATGGTGGCCAATTTCTTTCCACCTCTTTTAAATCATTTCTATGAGAAAATGACATTTTTCATTGCTTAACATGCCCTCACACACCTCAACAAAATGAGATCGTTGAGTGAAAACATTGCCATATTGATGAGACCAGGCTAACTCTTTTAGCTCGATCTCACCTACCCAATACATATTGGGCTGATGCCTTTCTTACATCTATTTATCTCATAAACTGACTCCTAATAAAAGTGTTAAACAACCTAACTACATTTTAAATGCTTTATAAAAAAATTCTAAAATATTCTCATTTGAAAATATTTGGATCTGCTTGTTTTCTCTGACTCAGACCATATGAAAAACACAAACTCTCTTTCCATAGTCAAACGTGCATTTTCATTGGCTATGTTAGCCAACAATCAGGGTATAGGTGTCTTGATTGTACATCTGGACGTGTGTACATATCCTGAATGTGGTCTTTCATGAAGAACATTTTCCAACAAAATGTGGAGTCCTTTCTTCAAGTGCCTTGCCAGTGAAGTCCCCTCAGGTATGTCTCTTTTAGAATCTTCATTTTCAGACCCATTCATCCCACCCTCTGAGACTGAATCTTCTCACCCCCAAATTGAAATTGTGACAAACCCTTACCCTTAATCTTTGCTCCTCTTTCTAAAAATCTTCAAACCGACACCTCAAATCAACCTCAAATCTAGCCACAGCTTGATGCCATAACACACCTCCCGTCTATATCCACCCAAATCGAAAGCGGAACCACTCCACCAATCAGAGTAACGACTCGTTCTATGACTGGCAACTCCAAATTCAAACAATTTCCAGACTTCACCATGTATTCAACTCACTACCCACTACAGGTACCCTTAACGGTGGTCACTGAGCCTGAATCTTCCACCTACGCACAAGCTGTGACTTCTCCCAAGTGGCGTGTAGCGATGGGTTGTGAGTTTGATGCCTTAATGGTAAATGGAACTTGGTCACTCTATCCTCGCCCATCTAGTAAGCATATTGTTCGTAATAAATGGATTTTTAAGATTAAACGTCTCTCTGATGGTCGTATTGAGCACTATAAAGTGCGTCTTATTGCAAAAAGATTTGATCAACAATATGGGATTGATTATGCGAAAACTTTTTTCCCAGCGATGAAACACACCACAGTTTGCATGATTCTTGCTTTAGTAGTGTCCTTTAATTGGAATATCCATCAAATAGATATTTCAAATGCTTTTCTGCGTGGGTTGTTAGATGAAGAGATTTTTATTGAGCAACCTAAAAGATTCATTGATGAGAATTACCCAGATCATGTTTGTAGGTTACACAAGTCACTATACGGCCTAAAACAAGCACCATGTGCTTGGTTTTGCTGTCTCTCTCAATCTCTTTTGGTTTCACTGAAGCTAATGTCGATTATTCCCTTTTTATCTATACAAACGATTATGTGAAATTGTATGTTCTGATTTATGTGGATGACATACTTGTAATTGGTTCAAGCAAGACTGCCATTGATTCATTTATTCTATCTCTCATAGCATCATTTCTTGTTAAAGATTTGGGTAAGCTAAGTTTCTTCCTAGGTGTCCAGGCAACTTGTAACAAACATGGCCTACACTCTGCCAAACACGATACATCACAGACTTACTTGTAAGCACCAAAATGGGAGGTGCTAAACCTCTAAATTGTCCGACCACATCAGGACCCAAACTCTCATCTAAAGAGCCGGATCCAACTGAATATTCTCGTGTCGTTGGAGCTCTTCAGTATTGTACAATATCACACCCTGATAATGCATATGATGTAAATCAACTATGCCACAGCCCCCGCGAGCCACATTGGATCGTTGCAAAAAGTGTGCATTGGTATCTCAAAGGTACAATTGACTACGGTCTTTATTATTCATCCGACGATATTAATCTACATGCTTATTGTGATTTTGACTAGGCGGGCAATCCGGATGACCAACGAAGCACAACTGGTTATGGAATATTTCTTGGCCTTAATCTCATCACTTGGATAGCCAAGAAACAACCAATGGTCTCCAAAAGTAGCACTGGAGCCAAGTATCGTAACATAGTCATTGCAACTGCTAACCTATATTGGATAAAGATGCTAATGAAGGAACTTGGAATTCAACTTCCATCTACTCCAACAATTTGGTGCAATAATATTGAAGCCATTGCTTTGGCATCCAATCCGGTCTTTCATGCTAGAACCAAGCAGATTGAATTTGATTACCACTTCATCTTGGAAAAAGTCCTCAATAAAGATATCCAAGTGAAGCATATTTCAACAGCTGATCAAATTGGCGGCCTGTTCACAAAGGGTCAAACAGCTCCCAAGATTTACTTTCCTCCTATCCAAATTAATGGTGATCATGATCCCCATCAATTTGAGGGGGGGTGTTAGACCAAATCCTACTGGTAATCCCAAAAATGCAGCAAACATTCATGAGTCTTTCAAAGCAGCAGCTACAACTGGAAATCCCGAAAATGCAACACTTATTCATGAGCCTTCCTGATATGTAGCTACAATTGGATCAATGTGATATGATCCTTGATTTTACTCCTCTAATTCCTTGATCTTCTCTTGTATACGTTGCCATCTTTTTGCTCCTGTAAATCTGTTATTTTCCATATTTAACTTGTAAAGCTGTAACCTATACATTGACTAGTGTATTATTTAAATAGATAGAAGTGAATCAGGAAGGTAAGTTGGCCTCTTAATTGTTCATCCATATTTGTCTTCATATTCTTACAATGTAAATGTGAAGGGAGTCTCCCGTGGAATGAAACATGCAGCTCGGATTATGATCCCATTGAAGAATATGATCCCAAGCATGTTGTTTTAGGGCTCACCAAGAATGTTGTAGCTAAGCTGGGACTACATGGGATATGTGTCAACTATGTTTATCCTTTAGCTCAATTGCCAGAGGAGGAGAGAACTGAGGATGCCATGGCAGGTTTTTGTGATTTTACTGGGAGGAATGCTAACATGCAAGCAGTAGAATTGACCACTGATGATGTGGCTAATCCTGTGCTATTCTTAGCAAGCGATGAAGCAAGGTATGTAAGTGGAGCTAATCTCATAGTTGTTGGGGGCTTCACCTGCTCAAACCACTCACTTCGGGTGTTTAGATGAAATGACAATCAAGAGCTCCATGCCTTACTTTGGTGTTAGTTGGAATATTGTTAACTATGGTCTTTTGGTAGGCAGGGTTGTTGAGTAGAATGGGTTGAGTTGGGTAAGTTCATGATAGAATGTTGCTTTTTGTTATATCATGTTTATAAGTTGCACCTGGATCAAATGGATCTTCACTGATTAAGCAAGTCTTATGAATTCTGAAGATATAAGATTGTTCTTTCTAAATTTGCTGTTAACAACACGTATGTACAGAGAGGTGATAACAATGCAATTTTTGTTCTCTTCAAATTTAGCTAAAACAATTAAAGTGAAACAATCATGATATATTAGAGTTTATGAATGTTTTTTTTTTAGAATCATTTTAACCTTTTGTCAATCATTTGGGCTTTGCTAATAAGCATTTCTACTTAGTTACCCCCAAAATCATGATCCCAAATGATGAAATAATGGAGTAGCTAGAACACTTTAGGGAACGCTGCATAAATGGAAGCCTAGCTGTCTAATCTCTACAATCATGCTTATTAATCTGAGTATTAAAAGTTGGCAATGATTGACAAACGTTCCCAAGTTTCTATAGAAATGTACAATCCGGATCGTTCTTCACATAGCAGTTGAACAATCTCAATTCTCATGTACCAAATCCTTGTTTTTTGGGATTTGTGTCCTAAATCCAAGCATAGAAATGCCAATACCCGTGTCTCAAGAAGTAGTGTGTTTTTAAATCAAGGTGTTTATTTCTTATCAATTGCTTTTTTGTTTTTTTTTTTTCTTTTCTTTTCTAAAACTAAATGCATTTTTCTGGACCTTCTATTCTCCCTGAACGTTGGGGCAAAAGGCAAAAGGCATTCTCTCTTTTCATTTTCTAAGGAGGGAAAAACAAAAAGGAAAAAGAAGAACAAAACAAAAGTAGAAAAGCAAGAAAATGAAATTTCTCATCCATGTTTTTGATTTGTCATGACGTGAATTTCTGAGTAACAAACTTCATGATTCATCAATGCTTCATAACCAAACATTGCCTAATCTTTGGTTTTTCTTTGCTTCTTACATTATTAACCTTCATTCCTTTTTTTTTTTTCCCCTTTGATTCCTTTCGTTCTAAAGAAGAAAACATTGCCAAGGTGGGAGTGGAAGTAAAATTATAAAAAACTGAGAAACAAGGGATTAATTTCTCCACTCCATAAATACTAAAAAAGAGTATTTGAAAATGTGTTAGTTTTATCTATTTAGTTATTTATTCGAAGGTCATCTTCACTGTAAAGTTGGTTGGATGCACATTATTTCATGAGTGTGAACTGCAACCCACCTCTTATAACTACATGGATCAGTTGTCTGGAAAGGAATCCAAATTAAGCTTTCTTGACTATTCTTTAACAATGTCTACCGCATAGATCGAGTTAGTAATTATCTATTAAATAACAATTTTTTTAATTATTTATGCGTCCATCAGCTACAGCTCATCATGTATTCCAATTTCCTTAATTCTTAGTCTCCTCAATATTGTAGCTGCTCAGTTCTTTCGTCCAAGAAAACATGATATGGCTGAGGTTGGAGTTGAATTACTCTTTGCCTCCCTTAATTGGAGTATTAATTGACAAAATGGCATCTCAAGAGGTCATTCACTTCTTGCAAGACTAGGTGAGATGTGCTAATTTAAAAAATTTAATTAAAACTCCCGTAATTTGATATGGCACTTTAAACTTATTTTTAAAATAAATTTACAATTTGATATACCAAATTACACATCATTTCAATTTGTAATCAATTTATTGAAATTCATTTTTTTGAATAATTAATCTTGTTAAAGTAAATTGTAGTTTACAATGAAGTCACTTGCAATAGAGTTTTACTACGTTAAATCAAAGTCTCGTACTAATTTGCTTATTAATACTATTTTTTCATATTTAAAATTTAAATTAGTACTGTTTTGAATAAAATTTGCTTTTTAACCAATCACATTATATTAGTGTATATATTAGTGCATGGTTGTACTTGTAATTAGATTTATCCTAATAGTGATAGGGAACAAAGGGGGGGCGTTGAGGTCGTTGATAATGGTTAATGTTGTGAAAAAATGGGTTGACATAAAAATTTTGTGGAGGAGGTTCAAAGGCAATGTCCAGGAAGTTTCCTTTCTTTTGGTGGTAGGTCATCTCTAATGATAAACAGTTTGCAACTTCTGGTTGTTACTCTGTATCAAGACAGTAGAATTCAAAAATTCTTACATGAACAACTTTCATCTCGAAAGAAAGATTCTTTTTATTGATGGGGTTTTTCTATAATGAAACGTATGATATGCAGAGATTCAAAATTCAAAGTTCAAGACCAGTCAAAAAGTTCTTGCTTGAATTCAAAATTTATCTCAATTCATCACATCTTATCTCATCTATTTATTACAAATTTCTTAAAATTTTAAACAAAATATAATAAACAATTCATTTTTTTTCCAATCTCAAACAAAAATAATATTAAAAATAATATTTTAATAATATTTTATTCAACTTTCAACACTCTCATCTCATCTTAACTCAACTCTCTTTAAAAGGGTGTTGAAAATATTGGCAGCATTCATTCCACCTACAACGAAATATTGAATGACATTCAAAGTAAAAATAAAGAAAATAAAATAAAAAATAAAACAATGAAAGGAGAGTAGAATAAAACGAGACACGCAAACAAGGCGTGCTTTCCCCGAATTTTTCAAGTACACAAAATTTCTTTGAATCATGTTTGATTTGTCCATGCAAATATTTAAACAAAAAGTAGGTTAGAACCAGACTTGATGAAATCCTGATTTTAATAAATAATTTATAAAAAAAATTACCAACCAATCAAATTAAAGTCATCTTGGTATAGTTAAAAGAATTTATAAAAAAATCAATACATTAACCTACAATTTTTTTTAAGAAACTGTGCAAAAAGAAACAATCAATTGTAATTTCTATTTTATTTGTCTCATAAAATAAGTTTGAGCCACTTGAGTTGTTTTTGTGGCAATGAAGTTTGTCTCATAATGATATATGGGTTTTTTGGACATTTTGAAAAGTCAAAAATGTTGAGGCAAAAATGAGTTGATTGGCATATTCTTGTGAAAACCTGTGTAAAATAGTGTTGTAACAAGTGTTGAAGCGAAGAGGATTGAAATGTGATGATCAATGGTCAAAACAGGTGTCACCGCTCGACTCTCGCTCATCAGGGCGCTCGAGCGAACTCAAGCAGATTGGACCGCTCGACTCTCGCTCGACACATGGCTCGAGCGAACTCAAGCAGATTGTACCGCTCGACTCTCGCTCGACACATGGCTCGAGCGAACTCAAGCAGATTGCACCGCTCGACACTTGCTCAACACTTAGCTCGAGCGAACTCAAGCAGATTGGACCGCTCGAATCTCGCTCGACACTTGGCTCGAGCGAACTTAGACAGATTTCGGCGCTCGACCTTCGCTCGACACTCCGCTCGAGCGAATGTTCCAGATGACTTAAAACCTAGGGTTTTAATGCGCCTCATTTGAGTGGTACTATAAATAGAACAGCTTTTCTGCTGTTCTAGGGTGGAGAATCAGAGCAAAAACCCTAAGGGCCTCCAAGAACATTTAGAGCAATCTCTCCCCCACTTGATTGATTCTCTCTTGGATAAACACATCTCCACCACACTACATTCAACATCAAACTTCAGTTGAGTCCATTGGAGTGGACAAGTTCGTTGGCCGGAAGAGTCCGGAGCTGCTGGTGATGCAGAGATCGAGAGGTTCTCGTGGGAAGCTATAGAAAGGTCGGAGTTCCGACACTACATGCGTGTAGAGATCGAGTGGGTCGCTCGTGGTGTTGCAAGCCAAGTTTAGCTACTACAAAGGTTTTGTGAGTGTCTCTAAATTGGTTGTAACAAACTAAATTTTCTATAGTGGATTTGAGGTGGTGTCTTACACCCGGAGTGGTTTTAGATTTTGAAGACGTTCTTCAAATGAGTTTCCACTCCGTGAACAAAATCTTGTGTTGATTATTTATGTTGTTTATTGCTTTGATTAATTGTTGTTTAACTATCTTTTTAAAAAGACCATAAAAATCGGATTACACCTATTCACCCCCCCTCTAGGTGAAGTGTTGTGTAGAACCACTGCTTTTTCAAAAAAGAAAAACTAAATAATAATTTCATATATATATATATATAAATAAATTTTCACCCGAATACACAGTCACTGTGGACTATACGTTCTTGGCCTCTCGGATTGGAAGCTCTAATCCTATTCTTGTTTTCAAATATGGCTAGGGGATTATTTTCTTCACTCCATAAATATTGCAAGTGTTATAAACGGATTTGTATGACTATCTTTAGCCGTCAATTAAGACCATGTTTAGCCATCAATTAAGACCGTCCTTAGCCGTCAATTAAGACTTAAGCTATACCTAAACTTCTTTGTACTCCTATATATATGGGTATCCTTCAAGATTTTTAATATTGAATAATCCTACGCATTCTTTCATCTCTCTTTCCCTCTCTCTCTTTGTCTTTCTCTCTCTCTTTTTTCATTAGTTTCATAACACGTTATCAGTACGAAATTTCTAATGATTCTAAAGCTAGTGGTCTTCTACTTCAAGTTAGTTTTTAAATATATTATTAACAATCCCCAAGGTGAGTATTAAAGATTATATTCGTTATTATTACTTGATAAAATTCTACATTTATTCACATAGTTTGCATCTCAGTTATATCTATGGTGAATTAAAATTTTCATAATTTACATTTCAGTTATATTTGTGGTCAATTTTTATTCACATAGTTTATATACAAGTTCTATTTATTTTTTTATACTTGTTATCAATTATTGATGATAAAATTCATCTTGGAATAGAAATGGAGCATTCCTGAAGGATCGCCATAAACCAATAATTTTATTGAGTATCTCATAATAAAAGATCTATTGATTCTGTGAGATAGTTTAAAGGAGTGATACGTGTACCAAAAGATCGGGATCCTCCCAAAAACTCGTTATGATTAATGCATCTGAAATTGCATAATTGAAATTGTGTAGAGAAAAGCCATTAAATAATATATATTTAAAATGAATGCCTCAAATGTGCTCCTGAAGTAGTAATATCGAATGTAAAAGTTCACAATATATTCAAAACTTATATTTGGTCTTCTAGTGGCTGAGCAAAATAATGATCTTTTGTTAAGAAATCATCAGTCACATCCTACTAGTTCTACATCATTCCCTGAAGTGAATGATATTGGATTCATATCTTTCCCAGAAGCGAATGGTGCATTTTTTCAAAGAAACCAAGAGCTTGGACATGGTAATGAATATCTTTATAGTACTTCTATGATTTTGGGCCAGAAGCTCGCATTGGAAAAACTACCAGCTTTCTCTTCGAGATGATATTATATAACTATTGAATCAAATATTATGATGCATCAAAAGTGATATGATTCAAAATATTTGTATGTTTTTCATGATTAATTTGATCATCCGAAATAAATTACGATAAATCGAATAATTTTTATATGAACATCTATAAAAGAACCAGAAGATTATTTTACTATAAAGTCTTCCCACCATGAGCGAAAAGAAAAAATTTGCTATAAGCAAATAAAATGAAATAATTCAATGTTATCTTGATTATCATAGGTGAACTGGAAGTTCAGATGATAATTAATTTATGGATGCAATAAGATAAAAAAAAAGTCTTATATTCTAGCTGCTAAAATTCCAACGAAAATTGAAATCCTCATAGGACAATTAAGAAACTTTGCAGTCTAATGAACATAAGACATGTCTAAAAGCGTGTGAGACCTACTGATACAAAAGATAAAGCATCCCGAAAGAGAAAAGCACAAGGAAAAGAAATTGGTACTCCTGAAGAGGCCATACCCACAAAACTAACAATAAGATCCATCCAAACTTTATGTACAAAATTATCGCATAGTAAAAACTCTTGAAGAGTATAATCCTCCTGAAGAGTTCCTCTTGAAGAGATTTTTCATTAAATGTCTTTCCTTGAAAAGGGACATGTACTTGAAAATAACGAGATCTCGATACATTTCATGAGTATTGGAGAAATTCTGGATAGAAATAAAACCGTTATCGACAAAGTATTGTCATATAAGATGACACTTGACATTACCAGGAGGAATGAAGAAAGTGAGCCAAGAACCGTCGAAGAATACCGACGTAAAAATATTGGCCAAAACAGAAAGAAACAATTCCTGCAGAATTGATATCACTAGTAAAATGTGATACATATGGACTTGTAGTCCAAACACCTAAGAGGTGATACTTATTGAATATCAGTGTGTATTTGCATAAAGGAAATGAAAATGTAATAAATAAATCACGAGTTGGTTTCCCACAAAAATAATATTGATATGCTTTTGAAGTTGATGAAATTATATTGAGGTTTTTATTAGCTTGATAGTTACCGAGAGTTTGGGTATACATGATTAACTGCATATTTATATGGATCATTAGATATGAAATGCATAAAGCATATAGTCTTGAAGTACTTATTCTATCAAGTTTCAAAAATCCTTATATGATTTAAAACAATCTAAACGCATGTGGAACAAGCTATTTTTCATATATTTTCAGTATCTAGATTAGCTTTTATTGCAGTTTATATAGATGATTTAAATGTCATTGAGGATCCAGAAGAACTCATGAAAATTACATATAATTGAAATATAAATCAGAAATTCTTTCGACTTCAAGGGGGATATGAATGAAATTATTAGTTCTGAAATACCACCTCTTAAATGCAATTAGTATTTCAGATTCATATTACGGTTTTGTAAGAAATGTGCATTATTAAAGGAGAAATAAAATGGAGTGCACGGAACATCTACTAGAAGATAGAAACACAATATGAATATTTGTGAAATATTATTTTATTATCTCAAAACAAAATTACAGAAATTTGAGACTCTTTGCCTCATTCTTTAAATGATCTTGCTCTTTAAAAATTTGTATGGCATCCCTATTTAAAGGAGTAGGCAATCGAAAAAGAAGAGTCAAGTAAGGATTTTAAATTCCTATTCTCTTGTTTTATTGCTCCTATCTTCATGTTGGACTTTAGAAGAAGTCGTTGAATGATAGAAATTTTCTCGTTGAGTTTGTCAACCTCGCAAGTTTTGAATTGAATTCGCTGAGAAAATGCGACAATGGTTGATCAGTATCAGGTACTGAGACTCAAAAACTTGTAGATATCATTATTATTTGACTTATTAGTCAAATCATTATTGTATTACATTATAGCACCTACGGTAGAAGCAGAAACAACTGGTGAACGAGATGTAGAATACGTCATATTTTGGTCACGAGAAGATTGCTGGGCCATTGCAGAGTAAAAATGCAGACTAATTACAGAAAAGTAAAGAAGATGGGATACGAATGAAGATGAGCTGAATATTTCTTTTATAGAGAAAATTATGAAAGCAAGACAAAATTATATATATTGATAGAGGATACGCTAAACACAGATATCCTATAGTTATTTACTAGGCCGTGAAATTAAAAGCAACTTACCCCTACTCTTTTAGAAGTTTGACTTTTTCAGATATCCATGGCGAGATTAAATGCAGCTTGTCCTTATTCTCTAAGTATTTGGATTTCTTCAAATATCTGTTGCTGCTGATCCTGAAGATCATGGGCAAACTGTTTTAGAGCCTTATTCTCCTCCTTCAGTTTCTTATTCTTACAACTCTTCGTAGAGAGCTTCTAACACAATTAAGATATTTGATTATTGAGTTGGTTGACCTCATTCACTTTAGCTAATAACTTCCGAGACATGGTCATAACAAATGCAAAATATTGAGCACTAAGAAATCTTGATTCTGAAATGACATCAGAATAACTCATTCCAGAAAAATGAATCTCTTCTCCTATTATAAGAGCAACATCCTCAGGTGAGTAAAAGAAAGGACAAAGCATCTCTATTACTTCACAACGTCTCTCGTGAAACATCTCTCTACAATAGACGAGATGTAGCATCATAGCCCTGTGGCGCCTGACAGCTACAGAAGAGTTGTAAAATCCTGCGGTGCTTGTTTGGTCTAAAAAGGTGGTCACCTTTTTTGTTGAATATGGAGGTTGGAGCCTTAATTTTGATGACTTCTCCATTAACTATGTTATTTACAAGAACTCCAGAAGAGCACAACTCCAGAAGAGTAGTGAATTAAATGTTAAAACGATCTTGAATTAATATGACGAATTTGTTTACCAAAACATTATCAACTGCATCATTTAAAGAGTTAGTACACAATATTGAGATGCATCAACACAAAGACCTTTCACTATAAAGTCTTGAAGAACTTTTATATGGACAAAACTCATCCCCTGAGTATTCCAATGGTTGTTCGATCACTTGATGTGTAGAAAAATCCATTTCTTCCTTGTGAAGATGATGAAGAAATTATTGGTCCTGAAATACCTTATCTCAGTGCAATTGGAGCCCTAATATATCTTGCAAATTGCACTCGGTCTGATATTGCATCTTCAGTTAATTTACTTGCAAGATATAGTTCTGCACCAATTCAAAGACATTAGAATGGTATTAAATATGTCATTCGTTACCTCCAAGGTACGATTGATATGAGATTATTTTATCAACATAGATCAAGTCCACAATTAGTTGGATATGCGGATGCAGGTTATCTTTTAGATCCACACAAGAAGATCATTGCAATTCGTGAGGAGAAATATAAAATTAATGTCAAGCAGATACGGTCAAGTGATAATCTGACAGATTTATTCACTAAAGCATTACCAACTGCAACATTTAAGAAGATTGTGCAGAACATTGGAATGTGGAGACTTGAAGACCTATTATCATGCACTTTTCAGGAGGAGTAATGTCTTGAAGATTTGTGCTGATTGTACTCTTTTTCCTTCGCTAAGGTTTTATCCCACTGGGTTTACCTTTACAAGGTTTTAATGAGACAATCTTAAAATACTTGACGATACACATGAATGTCGTACTCTTTTTCCTTCTCCATTGATTTTTTCCCACTGGTTTTTTCCTTGGCAAGGTTTTAACGAGGCATATTCTTTATGTATAGTCATCCAAAGGGGGAGTGTTATAAAGGATTTGTATGACCATGTTTAGCCGTCAATTAAGACCATGTTTAGCCGTCAATTAAGACCGTTCTTACCCATCAATTATGACCGCCCTTAGCCGTCATAATTGACCTTCCTTAGCCGTCAATTAAGACTTGAGCTATACCTAAACTCCTTTATACTCCTATATATATGGTTATCCTTCTAGGTTTTCAATATTGAATAATCCTACACATTCTTTCATCTCTCTTTCCTTCTCCCTCTCTTTGTTTTTTTTTCTCTCTCTTTTTTCATTAGTTTCATAACAGCAAGAGAGTATTTGAAAATGTGTCAGTTTTTTCTATTTATTTATTGAATATCATCTTCACTGTAAAGTTATTATTTTTCCAAAACATAGTCCCAACTCCATTTATTTTTCCAAAAATTAAAAATGGAAAAGAATAACAAAACAAAAGTAGAAAAGAAGATAATTCCAGGCAAAAAAATAGATACTGGCTTCAGGTTAAAGAGATTGGCAATAATATTGATGAATTGGTCTTGAATTATGAGTTGGTCTTATAAACTTGTATGAGATGTTCTTGAACTATGAGCCATAATTTATTTTCACAACTCATATCTATTCATTTTATCTTATTATTATAATTTTTTTAAATTTTCACACAAATAAAATAAATAATTTAACTTTTTCAAATCTCAAAATAAAAATAACATTAAAAAAATATTCTAACAATATTTTATTTAACTTTTAATTTTAATCTTAACTCATTTACAAAACAAACAAGGCTTTGTAACTATACTCCTTGTCTTTGGATAAAGTACAGGTTGTGTGGCCATTAATTTGTATTAATATATTTCGTCATTTTTTATTTTTTGGTAATTAGTTTCAAATTAAAGAAGAAAGACATCTTATTTACCATTGTAACCCAAAAACAAGGAGAAGAAAGTGAGATAAGAGGGACTTTTACTACGTACAAAAATTGCGTACTAATACTGATTCCTTCATATTCAAAATTTAAATTATTATTATTTTAATAAAATTTACTTTTTGACCAATCACATTAAATTAATGCACATATTAGTGTCCAGTTGTACTTATAACTAACTTTTTTCCATAAGAGAAGACACAAAAACAATGGTAAAAGTTTTCTCTGAGAGCTGCCTGATGTGATACGGTTAATCAGTAAACAATGGTAAATGCAAAACTCTACATAAAATATTCTCTCTTTTCATCTTCAGCATATATGAAAAGCAACATATAGGTCCGTTTGGACGGCGATATGAGATAAAATAATTTTAAATAAAAGTTGAAAATTAAATAAAATATTATTTTTTAATATTATTATTATTTTAGAATTAAAAAAAATTAAATTGTTTATTATATTTTATATGATAATTTAAAAAAATTATAATTATTAGATAAGATAAGATGATTTCTAAATCTAAACAACCCCATAGCTTACAACTTGGGTTTCCTTTGCTGTTTGCTAAAAAACCTTCATTCCTTCGTAGGGCAAAGACAAAGTAGAGAGTTTTCTATCTAATAGAAGTTTTTATTTTTTATTTTAAATATTTTTAAAAAAATAAAATTACGTTATTTGATTAATAATTACTTTCTTAATTATTAAAAAAATAAAAATAAAATAAAATATCAAAAAATAATTTTGAAGGAAGAAACTCATTGTCAAGTATCATCTACGTAAGAAAACATATATTTATCTTATAAGAATGGAGTTTTAAATGTGCAGAAGTGTAGCTTTAGGTGTTAACGAATTGAGATGCAAATGAAAAATTAAATAAAATTTTATTAAAATATTATTTTTAAATGTTATTATTTTAAAAATTAAAAAAAAATAAATTATATTTTATATTTTATATAAAAATTTAAAAAAGTCAAACTACTTGCCCACCGCCTCGATCACTACTAGTTATCTAGTAAATAATTTCAATTTATTTATGCCATCATCATCTCCAGCAGTATTCCACTTCTGCCGATTTCTCTCTCGTCAATGTATATTGAAAAAATTTAATTGCAAGCACACTTGCACATTAATATATACATCAATCTAATATGATTGGTCAAAAAGTAAATTTGATTGAAAATAGTGCTAATTTAAATTTTGAATATGAACGAATCAGTATTAGTACGCAAATTAACATGCAACTTTGCTTGTACGTAATAAAACTCTAATATATTCATTCGGTGTAGATTAACTAGCTTTCAACCTGATTTTACTCTACTTTTTGCATCAACCTTCCTTCATTTCCCTTGATTCCTTTCATTCCAAAAAATAAACATTGCCAAGGTGGGTGTGGCATTTCTCTCTGCCATTCCTTGGAGTGGTCTTCGATAAAATGGGTTCTCTAGGGGACATTGATTTCATTCGCGGACGAAAACCAACCAACACACTATTAAAGAAATTGGAGATAGCATTGCTGTCAATGAATGTGGTGCTGGAAGACGCAGAAAAAAATCAAGTTACAAATCCTAATGTAAAAAGGTGGATTGATGAGCTGAAAGATGTTGCCTACGATGCAGAAGACATATTGGTAAGATTGCTACTGAAGCCCTCCTACGCAGGTTGGATGCTGAGTTTCAATCAGTTGCAGAAAAGGTACATAACTTCATCTCTAGTACTTTCCATAATCCTTTTGTCCATCGGATAGAGCTAAAGATAAAAGAGGTACTTGTTAAACTAGTATACAACGACAGTATACCCTTGCTCAACTGTGTGAAATGTGGGGGACAATGAAATGCATGTGATTTCTCGACAGTATACAACGACAATATCCGATGTGGGGGGCAATGAAATGTGTGTGATTGCCACCGTTGGCATGGAGAGGGGATTGGCAAGACTACCCTTGCTCAACTAGTATACAACGACAGTATGGTGAAACAACATTTCAACCTTAAAATATGGTTTTGTGTTTCAGAAGAATTTGTTGTGACCAAGATAAAGAAATCAATTTTAGCGGCGGCAACTTCATCCACTTATAAGATTGAGGATCCAGAGCATCTTCAAGTTACACTAAAGAACAATTTGAACGGGAAGAAATTTCTCCTAGTTTTGGATGATGTTTGGAGTGAGACCATTCATCGAGAGTTTCTAGGCCAACTATTGCAATATGGAGCTTGAGGAAGTAAGATCGTTGTCACCACAAGGAATGAAAGTGTTGCATTGGCCATGCACGCTACTGCAACTCATTATCTAAAGCAATTATCAAATGATGATTCCTGGTCCCCTTTGGAAAAACATGCATTTCATGACGGTAGCTCCAACACAGATCCAAAGATAAAAGAAATAGGTACACAAATTGTGAAAACATGTAAATGCCTAGCTTTAGCAATCAAAGTCGTTGGTGATCTTTTGTGGTCTGAATTAGAGGTCTGGAGATGGACGAATATTTTGAAGAGCAATTTATGGGATCTTTCCATGGAGGAGACAAACATTCTTCCGATTTTGAGATTAAGCTATAAGTATCTCCTGTCATATTTAAAACGATGTTTTGCTTATTGTTCGATATTCCCAAAAGATTATATTTTTAAAAAAAGATCAATTAGTCTTATTATGGATGGCAGAAGGTTTCTTCCAACAATCCGAAAAAGAAACTATGGAGGTACTTCCGTGCTTTGGTATCAAGATCATTATTTCAACAATCAAGTGAAACTAACTTGGGTTTTGAAATGCATAACCTTGTTAACGACTTGGTAAAATTTGTTTATGGGCAATTTGCCTTGGAGGGTGATCGTTCAAAAGACATTGTGAAGATAACTTGCTATTTATCATATTTCGGTGGAAGTTTTGATAACTTAAAGAAGATTGACAAGGATCTTTACAATGCCAAGCGGTTACGCACTTTCTTGACATTAGATTCGTCAAGATGGCACAGGGAAATCAAAATGCCAATGGCATGGTGCTTAAGAACTCTCTCTCCATCAGGCAGACGGGGGATAACTAACTTGCTTGATTCAATTAGCAAACTGAAACATCTATGTTATTTGGATTGTTCTTCAACAAATATTAAAAGGTTACCCGATTCTTTGTGTAATTTGTGCAATTTGCAAACGTTGAACTTATCAAAATGTTGGTATTTGGATAGATTACCAAGAGATACGAGGAAACTCGTTAATCTTGAAATTGATTGAACAAACCAACTAAAGAAGATGCCGGTACAAATGGGTAGACTAAATTGTCTTCAGACATTGACCAAACTCATCGTCAGCAAACATAGTGGGTCTCACATTGGAGAATTGGGAAAACTAATAAAGTTTCGAGGAAAGCTTTTAATTTGGGAGCTCCAAAATGTTAGATCAGCCAAGGATGCTTTGGATACAAGTTTAAGGATAAGGGTTACCTCGAGGAGTTGGCGTTACAGTGGAATCCTTCAAACGAATTTGGTATGTTGCAAAGTCAAATAGGTGTACTTGAAAATCTAAAGCCCTATGAAAATTTGAAAAGACTCACCATCAACAGCTACAGCGGGAAAGGTTTTCCAGATTTGATAGGAGGGCTTCCTTCAATGCCTAAGATATCACATATGGAATTAAGAAATTGTAAGTATTGTAGTGCCTTGCCACCACTTGGGCAACCACCTTCTTTTATTGAACTCTATATTGATGGGTTCGATGGAGTTGTTATTGTGGATCCATAGTTTTATGGAAATAGTTGCTCTTTAATGAAGCCATTTGGAAGCTTGAATTTTTTTTTTTTTTTTAAATGGAAACAAGCTTCATTGAACTCATTCAACAAATCAAAGTTATAACTGTAACTTATCAATACAGGAAAACCAGACTATAAGCCAACTAACGCATCTGCTCTGGAGCATCCCCGCATACATAGTGGCAAACATTGTCTTAACTTCTAAACTCTCCAAAGAGAGAGAGAGAGCGCTCTGTATAAACAAAGCGGAATGGCCCCCTCCATCCTCTTAAGGAAGCAGAGTATGGAGTACTGCTGCTATGGACACTAACTCCAGTAGTCTATTTCAACTACAATACAAAACACACAACAACAACAACTACCGGACCACGAGCACTAGCATGAGCCACAACGGCACACTCACAGTAGGCATCGACTTCACGAGCCCAGACAGCACGAGCACCCATCATGCGTATGGACCACAGTAACCTCCACTACGAAGGCTGGCCGTACGACCACTGGCCATAACATCGCCCTCCATTCTCAACCAGCTCTTGCCCTAGATTGCGACCAATCTAGCAGTTCATCCCCTTACTCAGATCAAAACACGAAATGAAAAAGACAAAAACCAACAAAAGCTCCGAAACCGAAGGGATAGAACACCCACTACACTAGGATGTGCAAGACACCCACTACATTGGGAGGAAACCGACGGTTGATAACTGAAGTCCCAGAGTCTGTCCCATAAAAGTAGAGCTAGGTGTCGGCAAGTGGCTCCTCGGTGGCGCATGACAGTCACATGCAGAAGAAGTTCGAGTCTTTGTCCCGTGCGTGCAGGCTATGCTCCCCTCTATTTGGCGCTGCATTTGGTGGTATTGGAGATCGGCGGCTAGCCAACATCTTGGAGGGGTGTGTGTTGACGGTCGGCGACTAGAAAGACCTGAACGGCATTCCTCCCTTCTGAAAAAACCAAAACAAAAGTTGTACTGAAAAAAGCGAGGGAGGAGGAAGGGAAGAGAGGGGGGAGCTGAAGCTCCCACCCCCTGTTGCGTGCCTCTGGTTTTTGGAGAAGTTTAGAGAGAAGGGAGAGAGGGGTTGGGTTTTTCCAAGACCTTATTTCCGGAAGCTTGAAATTTCTAAGGTTGGAGAATATGTTGAATTGGGAAAAATGGTTTCATTTGGGTGCCAAAAATGAAGTTGAAACTTTTACTCAACTTGAAGAGTTGTACATTAAGAATTGCGCCAAGTTGAGAGGACGGTTGCCTGTACATCTTCCTTCGTTAGCCAAGCTTGAGATTAGCAAATGTCAACATCTTGAGGCTTCGCTCCCTGTAGACTTGTTTCCAAAACTTACCGGCCTGAGAATAATACGGTGTGATAATTTGGAATCTCTTGCACTTCTTGAACAACATGATCATGATGGAATAATGGACTTCAATAACTATCTTCAAGAGCTACAAATTCGTAAGTGTTCCTCACTCGTGTCCTTTCCTAGGGGCGGTTTGCTCTTAGCATTGAAAATACTTTGGATCAATGATTGTGAGAAGTGGAGCTCCCCATGCACCAGCAATATTCATCCCTTGAAAAATTGATCTTGGGAGATTATTGTGATTCTCTGACATCCTTTCCATTAGACCTATTTCTAAATCTTAAGAGTATTCTAATCAGTTGGTGTAGGAATTTGCAATCTTTAGAACAACATGGAGGTGATTTAGTGATATCAAATATAGGAATACGGAGATGTCCTAATTTTGTATCTTTTTCAAAATGAGGAATATTGTGTGCCCCTAACCTTGCAACCTTTTCCCTCGAAGATTGTGAGAGCCTGAGGTCAATGCCTGATAAGATGCACCTATTCATTTAGTTTCTTCATTATTTGGAGATAAAAGATTGTCCAGAAGTTGAGTCGTTTCTAGAAGGGAGATTGCCTTCCAATCTAAAGGAAATTGAGATCCATGGCTGTAAGAAACTCATTGAAAACTGGATGGGATTGGGTTTGCAAATGCTTCACTCTCTACAATTATTGAGAATAGGTGGCGAATCAAAAAAAGTGCAGTCTTTTTTCTGGGGAGTTGTTGCTGCCCATCACTCTTACCTATCTTTACATATATTCATTTAAAAATTTGAACTATTTGGACAATGAGGGGTTTCAACACCTCACCTCCCTTGTACAATTGCTGATCAAAGACTGCCCCAAGCTCAAGTACATGCCAGAAGATGGCTTCCTTGCCTCCCTTTGTTTTTTACGGATGAGAAAGTGTCTTGTGTTGAAGAAACAATTGAAAAGGAAAAATGGAAAAGAATGGCTCAAGGTGGCCCGCGTCCGCAACATATTTATTGATGATGGACAAATTCAAGGAATTAAAAGGACAGGTGAGAGCCCCAATATCATTTACCATTATATGTTCATCAATATGTGAACATTGCGAATTGTTTTGCTCACTTTGTTAACTCTTTCTTTTGTACCTTACATCATCCAAAATCGACACCTTTTTTTATTGCTGAATGTTGTTCAGTATTTAAACCTATCGACCATTTAGAAAACAATGGAAAGCCCACAAATTAAATTTCATATATGCTTTCCTGCCATTTTTTCGTGTAATCGGTGTCTCTTTCTCTGTTTTGTAACTGTCCCATTTTTTTTCTTTTATGTTTGATTAATTGTATTGAGAATAATTTTCTATAACAGCTCCCCAAATGTCGTGGATGACTTCTAGCCTTTGAGCTCCAGATGGTTAGCTCCAGTTTCTCTTTGTTTGTGCTAAGGGGAATGATCAAGACAAGGTAGGATGTGAGATTGCCATCTACTTTCTGATTTGTAAAAAATTGCATGGGAATGTTTAACTAATGATTGGTTATCATCTATTTTAAGCAATGTTCCTTATTCCTTTCTTCAATGTACAAAAGAATGCATGCCGTCTAGAGTTTAACTCTTAAGATAACTTCGGCTTGATTGCCAACTTAATTCAAATTGTTACTGTTTTCGCAATCTATCACCGTGTAGGATTTTGTTTTCAATCTGTTTTTGACTCCTGAGTGATAGAATAAGGACTGTCTCAAGGGGATGAGAAACACGTGGATATAATGGAAGATGACATAGAAGCTTAGTATAGGACATAAAAAGCCTAGGTAACTTGATCATAAAAAACTTATGTGCCTTCTGCTATGAATATTAAATTATATACTATTATTAATAATTCTAATATCATACAATTATTTAAATACTAAAATCACCTTTAATCTTTGAAATATACTAAGTAGCATAATTTAGGTTTTACTAATCTTTAGATAATTCGTTGAACTCAATTTATAAAACAGGTCTAACCATAATTTATTTCTTAGCAATATATATTAAATCCCTTAAATATTAAATACCTAATAGTGATAGGGAACAAAGGAGGGGGGCGGGGAGGGAGGAGGGGTCGTTAGGAATCAGGATTGTTGATAATGTTTAATGTTGTGAAAGAATGGGTTGAGATAAAAATGTTGTGGAGGAGATTCATCTATAAGTGAGACACTTTTTTACTCTTCTTTCCGTACAAATTTTGTGGTCCACTTAGAACCAAAAGGGATGAGTTCCTTTATGAGATATTTAATAAGGGGCCATGCATGTATTAAATGGTGAATGGTGGTAAAATGTTTTTTTCTGCATCGCTATTAGGGGTGTTCAATCGGGTACCAAACCTAGTACCCGGGTTAAAAATTTGGACCAGGTTCTGGTCCAGGTATACACGGGTTATGACCCAGTCCGGAACCCGGATTACGGTTTTTACAACCTGGAAATTCGGGTTCCGGAAAATACCCGCTTTTCAAAAAATAATAATAATAGTCCTTATTTCAGCTTAAAAACCTTTTTTTTTTTTTAAACGCCTATATAATATTAAAGACATTTCATGAAAAATCCACGTTGAATAGCATAATTCCCTTTATGTAAAAGCCTATATTTATTAAAAAAAAATGTTGAAAATCATAATTTTTTTTTATAAAAGCCTATATTTTATGAAAATTTTTTCTATGTCAAGTTAAAAAACATAATACTAACATTGTCCAGAATAATAAAAATGAAAAACTAAAATGCATGCAATCCACTATATATATTACATTATTTGTTATTTATATATTACATTACAAAATAAAAAATTACAAGAATTGAATTATAAAATCATTAGCATGGTCTTCCATCAATGATTTAGTCTCACACCCAGGAGCAACTTCAAGTGATCTGACTGACTGAAAGAGAACCTGCAAAAAACAAAAGTTTTGAATACTGAGAAAAGCTTGTAGTCTTTAATCTCACACCAAAATTTTAATGCCAAAATTGTTGATGAGAACAAAACCCACATTGAGATAAATTACAATTCTTCTCTTTATGGAACAGCAAGATAAATTACATTTTCAAGCTATGTTCCTCAGAGTTTATAACAAATAGAATGACAAGTTAACAACATGTCCCAACACTTCATCAAAAACACTAGATAACAAAAGGAAGACACTCAAACAATAAATCAAAGATGTCAGATCCAAAGCTTTTGGAAAGAAAAATGCTACCACCAAACAATACATTTGATCTCACACAACATGCTTAAAAAGGAAATCCAAGTCACCACACTTGGACATGTTTATGCCAAGTAAACAAAGTTTCCCTTCAAGTTCAAAGTTCTAAGGTGGACAATCTTATATAGAAGGAGCCTCTCTGATTAGGTATGGTTTGGTAGTAAGATGAGAATTTTAAGTTTTAAAATAAAATATTAAAATATTATATTTTAATATTATTATTGTTTTGAAATTTGAAAAAATTAAGAAAAAGTTGAATTATTTATTATATTTTATATGAAGATTTGGGAAAGTTTTAATGATGAGATAAGAATTTTTAATTTGAGTTGAAAAATTTGAGGGGCCAAATCGAACCATTTCACATGGTTTGAACTGTGGAAAACAAATTATCTTTCACAATTTGGTTTTTAATGGTTCTTTAAGAATTATAGTTCAGGTTCCCCCTCAAATTTAACTTAAGGAACAAGAAAGATGCTAATGTCTTTCAATTTAAACTTCAAACTACAATATCTTCTATTTCTTATAACACACGCATTCCTCAAAATAGACATTCTAACCACTCCATTGACAACCCCCACCCAAAAAAAAATCTCCCCTTTCATAGTCAAAATCACAATTTGGTTTTTAATGGTTCTTTAAGCATTGCAGTTTAGGTTCCCCCTCAAATTTAATTTAAGGAACAAGAAAGATGCTAATGTCTTTCAATTTAAACTTCAAACTACAATATCTTCTATTTCTTATAACACACGCATTCCTCAAAATAGACATTAGGGCATCCACATTGGCTTGGCCAAATGAAATGTTTGGTCAAATTTTACATAATTTGATTCAAAAACCTTTCACATTGGATTGACCAAATTTAAAATAATTTGGACTTTTGCTACAGTGGTTGGCTAAAGATAGAAGACCACTATTCATTCATCAAACATTAAAATATTAATTTCTCATTCCAAACAAATAAATTAAATTAATTAGAATATAATTAACATTTAATATTTAGAATATAATTATATTATTAACATTTAACAATACTTTTATTATTATTAAATTAATTAGAATATAATTACTATTAACATTTAATAATACTTTTTTAATATTAATTTAATTAGAATATAATTACTATTAACATTTAATAATAATTTTTTTAATATTAATTTAATATAATATAATTATTATTAACATTGAATAATACTTTTTCCAATATTAATTTAATTAGAATATAATTATTATTAACATTTAATAATACTTTTTTAATATTAATTTAATTAGAATATAATTATTATTAACATTTAATTGGTAGAATTACAAAATTTGATAAAATAAATTAAATAAAAAAATTATTAATTGAATAATATTTTATTATTATATAGAGAATGAATGGCTAATCCAATGTGGAGATTGAATTTAAATGGAATAGGCAAATGCAAATAAGTGTTGATATTGGCCAAATTTAAAAATGAATTTGGCCAAACTAATGCAAATGCTCTAACCACTCCATTGACAACCCCCACCCAAAAAAAATCTCCCCTTTCATCGTCAAAATAAAGACCAACCATGAGACAGGATTATTAAAAAGCTGATCTGCATATAGTAAGAAAGACTTAAAGATGGAAAAAGGAATTTGTCGCTAAAAACAGAATAAGAGATATTATAGCAAGATTAATAAAAAAAAAAAAAATGACTTACAAATATCAAGATTAGTCGATATTCTTCCCAATTCAAGAATTTCAAGGGCCTCATCATCACATTGTCTTCATGATCCATGATCTGTGAAAGAACTCAAAGAGAAGATTTTTCCATTTTTTATTTTAAAAAAAAGATGTAATATTTCATATTCTTAACATATTTATTAAATGCAACAGAGAGAGAGATAGAGAGAGCTAAATTGATCGGTGTTCAATTGGCTATCTCTAGAGACAAATAAATCCATATGGCATACACACTTGCAGATATCCAGAAAAATCGACAACAAGAAACAACATAGGTAACATGTATCTTTAGATCAAACAACAAACAGTTATACACCCCCTGACAGAAAGCAAAGGGTTTCTTCCTTTGTTAGATCTCCCCGATAGCCACCAGCATCCACTAGTTTGGGACTCTCTGCAAATCTGGAAAAAGAAAAAAAGAAAAAAAAGCCAGAGTGATAGAGAGAGGGACAACAGTTTCGACTGGAGAAGGGCAGCGTAGCCGTTTACACGACTGATGAGAGAGAGAGAATGAGGCAAAGATAAAGAGCAGCGGCAGCTAGGGTTTTTAGAGTCTTAGATGTGAGAGAGAGAGAGAGTGGGCGGGCGAGATTTAAGGGGAAAAAATAAATTAATGGAAATCGGATATCGGGTTTTTAATCCAATACTCTGATTTTAAATCCATACCCGGACTGCATAGGTCCGGGTTTTGCAATCCGGGTTTTAGCACGGATTTAATCTGGGCCGGAACCCAGAACCGGAATCCGTTTTTTTCGAATTCCAAATCGGGCCGGGTAAAATCTAGCCGGGATGAACAGTCATAATCGCCATCTCTCTCATTTCAAAGGTATGTCCAGTGGTAGGCCATCTCATCAGGAGTTAGGACAAGTATTTTGCAACTTCAGGCTACTGATCTGCATCAAGACACGGTAGAATTGATGGATCTTGTGAAATTATCACAGTTCATCACTAATTAATAAATTATCAACGACGAGCATGTGCCAACTGGTAGATAAAATAATAGTAGACAGAAAAATAAGGTACTATTTTCTACCGACAACGGGATAAGTCACCACTTATAATGCCTCGTCACAAACTTTTACTTCTATGAAACCTGGTTGTATTTACTTTCTACGCAATTACCAACCTTTTATTTCCAAACTATTCTTTGAAAATTTAATATAAATAAATATTGCTATAAATTCTTGTTGAATTGGGCGGCATGATGGATTTTGGCCATCAAACTGTTTTATCAGGCATCATTATGAGTGCAAAAGTTTCAACAATACGCCATGATTTACTACCATTAATGGTTTGAGCAATGTTATATAATATATTATTATTTTATTATATATAATAAATAATTATTTAATAATTATAAATATTTCATATCTTACCGAATGAAATGTAAATAAATGGTAGATTACGTGTAGAATTTTCCTTTAAAACGCGTTTGATTGGACTCCACGTAAAAGGACAAAAAAACGACGACTTTGGATTTTGAGTTTCTTCAAAGCGAAATTCTGGGACGGTAATCAGAAGCTGCGAAAAATAGTGTTCTTGATCAGCAGTTCTTTGGCTGTTAGTTTTTTCAAAGCAAAATTTCCGGCATGGAAGTCGGGGCTCCGATTGTCAGTGGCGAAGTCGTAAAAACTGGTCGGCCTCGGATCCATGGCAAGAGTTTTTTCTTTATTATGATCAAGAACATAACGATCAAGAAACTGTCTCAAGCAGGCAAAGGCCGACAACAACTTGGTGTTTTGAAAAAGAAGATGCAATCCGTTATGGCTCTTAGAGGTGATGCAGCAAAAGAAATGGAATTGGCTAAGAGAGACGGAAAAGTAATAAAAGCTCAAGCCACTGAGTGGCTTGACGAGGTTGAAGAGCTGCAGCGTAAGATCGATGATCAGATTCAAGAAGCAAAGATTTCCCGATGTTTCTTAAGTTGCAGTACTATGCGGTATAGAATAAGCAGGGAAGTGCCAGAACATCTCAAAGAGATAGAAAGGCTTCTAGAAGTGGGAAGTTCCCTTGCTGGTTCCGTGGCTCTTAATTATTCAGAGTTCAAAGCAGTGGTACATATTCCTGGACCTTCAATTAAAGATCAAACAGCATCAGTATCAGAAGATTTAGCCAAAGTCATGACTCTATTGTTTGACAATAGATTCCGGACGATTGGCATATGGGGGAAGGGAGGAGTCGGCAAAACTAATCTGGTGAGAAATTTGAACAATGAGCTGCTTGAAATTATTTCAAATATGCCTTTTAGCTGTGTACTATGGGTTACAGTGTCCAAAAATTTGGACATAAAAAAGCTCCAGATGGGAATAGCTTCTAGACTGGGTTTTCATCTGGAAGAAAGTTCGAGAGCGGATGGAATGGCTATTCGACTTTATCGAAGACTAAAGGAGGAAACTTTTCTTCTCATTCTCGATGATGTTTGGGAGAAAATTGATTTGGACAAATTGGGTGTCCCACGGCCTGAAGATCATAAGGATTGTAAGATCATATTGACATCTAGATTTTTGGATGTATGTAGGGACATGCAGACTGATGTTGAGGTTAAATTGAGCGTTTTGAGGGATAAAGACGCTTGGCAACTATTTAGTCGATATGTGAGGGATGTGGTTAGTTCAGATCATATCACACCACTTGCTGAGGCAATTTGTAGAGAGTGTAAGGGATTGCCTTTGGCCATCATCACCATGGGAGCTACAATGAGAGGAAAGACAAATCTGAGGCATGGAAGCATGCTTTGAATCAATTGCGAAGATCGGTACCTTGTGCAGCAGGCGTTGAGGAGGTGCTCCATAATTCTTTGAAGT
This sequence comes from Carya cathayensis, assembly GCA_011037825.1. Taxonomy (NCBI): domain Eukaryota; kingdom Viridiplantae; phylum Streptophyta; class Magnoliopsida; order Fagales; family Juglandaceae; genus Carya; species Carya cathayensis. Next base: position 76,810 of record QGSO01000954.1, on the reverse strand, counting down.
GGAGTTACGACTCATTAGAAGGTAAAGACTTGAAAACTTGTTTCCTCTACTGCTCTTTGTTTCCAAAGGACTCCTCAATTAAAATAGATGAACTAGTATGGTACTGGCTGGCGGAAGGTTTGATAGATGATCGAGAAAACTATGAGGATTTCTACAGTAGAGGAATTAGTTTGATTGAAAATCTGAAGGATGCCTGTTTGTTGGAAGATGGTTCCGATGAGGGCACTGTGAAGATGCATGACGTTGTTCGTGATGTTAGCATATGGATTGCAAGTACCTGCAACGAGGCTGGAAGTAAATCCCTTGTTCGTTCAGGGCATAGGTTGATAGAGATTTCAACTACTGAACTATCAAATTCTCTCAAAAGAGTTTCTTTCATGGATAACGATTTAGAAAGACTGCCTGATGATTCTGTGATTCGATGTTCAGAGGCATCAACTTTGCTACTACAAAATAATCCTCGCCTTGACTTAATTCCTGAAAGATTTTTGGAAAGATTTGAAGCACTGAGAGTCTTGAATATCAGCGGGACCCGCATCAAGTCATTGCCCGTTTCTCTAGTTCAACTGGATGATCTCCGTGGTCTTGTTTTGAATAATTGCAGGGATCTCGAAGAATTACCCCCGCTGGAAAGGCTCAGCAGACTTGAAGTGCTTGATCTCTCTTGGACTGGTATAAGAGAATTGCCGAGAGGGTTGGAGCAACTCAGCAACTTAAGGCATCTAAACTTAAGTTCGACTTACCGACTGAACGCGGTTCAAGCTGGAGTCATATCCATGTTGTCTAGTTTAGAAGTTCTGGACATTTCAGACATGGACTACATTTGGAAAGTGAAGGGAGGGGTAAATGAAGAACAAGCATGTATTGAAGAGCTCCAATGCCTTGACTGGTTACAAGTCTTATGCATCAGATTGGAATGGATCCCGTCTCATGGTTCCCAAGATACAATTATTTCCTTGACAAATAGATTAAAAGCATTCCGGATTGAAATCAGACGGCCGGGCTATTCTCCTAAGGCAGGTATTTTCTAAGATATTTTAATTTGAAAAGTAATTCAAATAAGATTAATTTTTAATTTTATTTTTTTAATCTCTTTATTATCTAATCATTATAACTTTTTAAAATTTTAAATAAAACACAAAAATTTGTAATTTTTTTTAAATTTTATAATATTTTTATTCAACATGTTTTTACCACTTTTTCAAAATTCAATAAAATATATTAATTCAAAATATTTTATTATCATTTATAAACTATTTTACACAGCACTACTTCGAAATGAAAAATGATAAACTTACAACTATTCTACTACTCTATTTAGAATGATGGGTAGGTAAGTAAAATTGAAATTATCTTTTATTGAAGTGTTACAATTACATTAATTATTTAAAATAAATTATAAACTAATTACAAAATAGCTGTAGGTTCACTATTATTGAGACAATTTTGGCAGAACATTTCGGTGGCACCTCTATCTCTACTCTCGGGTGGCCGAAGAAGCGTGATTATGGATGGGATTGATCTCACGGGAGGACAGATCGTGTGCTGGTTGAATAATGCAAGTGATCTATTCTTAAGAAGTTGTGGAGGATTGAATGAGATGCTACAACACTTGGTCATTAACAGAGATGGCAGAAGCTTTACATATTTAAAAAAGCTTGTGCTTTTTGACTTTGACAGCATTTCTCAGACTGGAGGACATGCAACACAGTATGACTTGCTACCCAATTTGGAGGAACTTTGGCTTATGGAAATTACAGGCGTTCAAAGCATTTCAGAACTGGTCAACAATCTCGGGCTGAGATTTCGGAGACTGGAAACAATAGTTGTGATTGACTATCGGGAGATGAAATATCTTCTCTCCCTTGGGAACTCCATTCGCACAATGCCAAACCTAGAAGTAATCCAAGTACGCGATTGTCCCAATTTAGAAGAGCTATTCAATTATCCTCCGTCGCAGATCAATGTGGCTATAGATCCTATTACCCCAAATCTAAAGAAATTGAAATTGGTGAGCCTTCCCAAATTAAGGAATCTTTGTAGGGACGAAAAGACCTGGCCGGGTATAAAGTTGCAGGTTGACATGATTGAGTGCGATCTTCTGAGAATTGACAACTCACAGCTATTATCCGTTGGTGGAGAGAATTTGAGTGACAATAGAGTTCTAACTTCAACTTGTTCAAACCGAATGGAATTCCAAGGCGATGTAACAGCTACACATGAGATCACAACAAACCTAGAGGATTTCGGTTATGAAGAGATTGCATCCAGTTCACAACAACAATTCAAATAAGTTGTTGCTATTGTAATTTGAATTATTTTTCTGCAACTTTTATGCTAAGTAGTTAGTACAACTTTTTAGTTTATTTAAACAAATGTTTGTAATGTCTTGTGCTCACGTTTCCAATATAGATTTTCACAATAATATATTTTTCAGTTTACCACATTTATTTTCTCTTCTTCGTATTGAGCCAAGAGTGAGCACTTGACATACAACACACACACACTCGAAGCTCTTCAATACAGTACTCCAACCAAGCTAAACATGAAGTCACTTTCATTCAATGTTGGAAATTTCATTACACTTCGACTCACCCCTTCCAATTATCCATTATGGCGTGAACAAGCCTTGGCCCTTGTTGAAAGCCAAGAACTTGTTGGCCATCTTACCAATGAAGACCCAGCCCTCCAAGATATAACAATATCACACCAGACACACAAACACAAACTTTGACAGAAGCATTCCTTGCATGGCAAAAATCTGACAGGCTACTTCGAGGGTGGCTCATCGGAACACTCTCAGAGGAAGCATTACGCCTTGTTATAGGCTTAGAAACCGCTCACACAGTTTGGGAGGCACTCAAAAACGAGTATGTGCAGGATTCTCAAGAAAGGGAATTTATACTGAAACAACAAATGATTTATCTATGCAAAGAAGATAATCAAACCATTGGTGAGCATATACAAAAATTCAAAAATCTTTGCAACAATTTAGCAACCATTGGGAAACCAATGTCAGACAAGGAAAAAGTTTTTTGTCTCCTTACTAGCCTTGGTCCATAATATGAACCTTTTACAACAACTACGCTCAAAACACCAAGGCTGGCATATTCAGAGCTTGTTTCCCAGCTTCAGAGTCTTGATCAAAGGCGCAATTGGTTTTTTGGACATACAGATTGTCAATCTAGGCAACTCACTCCTCAATTGGCATTTTGTGGACAACAAAAGTCACAACAATCCTCCTCTGCTGCTTATCATGGATCATAGTCCTTCAACTCAATTGGACGTGACTTTCAAGCTCAACAATCATGAGACAATAACAAGGATCTCAGTGACACTTCCGGATCGAGCTCACGGCCACGACGGCCTCATTCTCCAAGAGAATGATGGATGACACCTAAAGAACGAGATATGTATCGTAAGGAATGGTGCCAGTATTGCAAAACCATGGGACACATCGCCAAAATTTGTTGGAGGGTGCCAAAGAAAACCACACAAACTGATATTCCTCAAGCACTAGCAGCACTAACATTGGACACTACAATAGCTGATAAAGAATGAACATCCGACATAGTTGTGTCCAACCACATGATATGTAAGACTGAAATGCTTACTAATCTCAGAAAATATACAGGCACATATACTATTTTAATTGGAAATGGATCCTCCCTACAAATTAGTGGTATAGGCGACACGAGTATAAAACAAGAAAACACCACTTTACCACTTCAAAATGTTTTATTTGTAGCTGACTTAACAAAGAATCTACTCTCTATTAGTCAATTAACAACTCAGTTTGCTATCAATTGTGAATTTTTTTATATCAATTTTTGTGTTAAGGATCAAGCAACAGGACAAAATCTGATAACAGGGACAAACGTGGGTGATCTTTATGTTCTCTCCAACTAGCCACAACTTCATTTTTCAAACAAACACAAATCTGGAACTGCAGAAGTATGGCATCAATGCTTGGGACATCCACAGGTGTCTACTTTATAGTTATTAAAAAATAAAGGACTCATTGATGTCTTAGGGTTCCAAAACTGCAAAATCTTTGTGATAGTTTTAAGTTAGGGAAGCTTAGTTGTGACGCCCCCAAATTCCGCTTGGGATTGAACGGACATTTGAAGCGTCGAGACATGCAACACAAGGTTACCTGCCCCCGTTCATGACATATAAGATGCAATGTTCCTAACATGCATCTAACATTATGCAATATTCGCAGCGGATAATCTTTTTCTTTAGCAATACTATGCACCAACTAAATATATCCCAAATACTTGAAACATAATTCATACATAAAGGCATACTAAAAAGCCGTGATCACCACACTAGTCTAAAATGGTTGTGATCAAAAGAATACTTGAGATACAACTCCAAAAGTACAAGTATTAACCTAAGTTAAATACTATACCATCATCAACATCGCACCGTGGCCTAGTCGACCGTATTCAGTTGGTCAGATTCCAATTCTCCTTTGGGTCCTGTAACAAGATCTACCATTCGGGGGGAATGGTAGTTGGGACTACCACAGTGAGATTTGATTACAAATCTCAGTAAGTTAACATAAAACTTATACACAGGTTAAAAATGCATGCATGGCAGTAAAAGCATAAATGCATAATTATAGTCATACATAAACATAGTATAACTTGACATATAGCATGACTTAACCAGAACTTAAGCGTGAACTGAACTTGACTTAACATGGCATGAACTTAAGCTTAAAACATAACATGAACAATCAACATAACATGAACGTGAAACATAACATGGACATGAACATAACATAACATGAACGTGAGCTTGAACGTATCATAAACGTGAACATAACATGATGTGAACATGAACTTGGAACATAACATGAACATGAACATAACATGTACGTGAGCATAACATAACATGAACTTGATCTGAAACTTGACTTAACATAAACTTGGAATCTTATTTAATTGTCTTGATTAATAACGTGCATTAATACGTACTCCACAGTTGTTGTGGCCCCACGTATTCAAGTAACATAAAACATAATACGTACTCCACAGTTGTTGTGGCCCCACGTATTCTACATGTCACAATTGCTGTGTCTCATGTAGTGTATGCTCCACAGTTGTTGTGGCCCCATACTTCATGCTCCACAGTTGTTGTGGCCCCATGAATTCACATAACATAAAATATAATACGTACTCCACAGTTGTTGTGGCCCCACGTATTCTACATGTCACAATTGCTGTGTCTCATGTAGTGTATGCTCCACAGTTGTTGTGGCCCCATACTTCATGTAACATAAAATATAATACGTACTCCACAGTTGTTGTGGCCCCACGCATTATAAGTAACATAAATATAATACGTACTCCACAGTTGTTGTGGCCCCACGCATTATAAGTAACATAACATAAATATAATACGTACTCCACAGTTGTTGTGGCCCCACGCATTATAAGTAACATAAATATAATACGTACTCCACAGTTGTTGTGGCCCCACGCATTATAAGTAACATAACATAAGATATAATACGTACTCCACAGTTGTTGTGGCCCCACGCATTATAAATAACATAACATAAATATAATACGTACTCCACAGTTGTTGTGGCCCCACGCATTATAAGTAACATAACATAAATATAATACGTACTCCACAGTTGTTGTGGCCCCACGCATTATAAGTAACATAAATATAATACGTACTCCACAGTTGTTGTGGCCCCACGCATTATAAGTAACATAACATAAGATATAATACGTACTCCACAGTTGTTGTGGCCCCACGCATTATAAATAACATAACATAAATATAATACGTACTCCACAGTTGTTGTGGCCCCACGCATTATAAGTAACATAACATAAATATAATACGTACTCCACAGTTGTTGTGGCCCCACGCATTATAAGTAACATAAATATAATACGTACTCCACAGTTGTTGTGGCCCCACGCATTATAAGTAACATAACATAAGATATAATACGTACTCCACAGTTGTTGTGGCCCCACGCATTATAAATAACATAACATAAATATAATACGTACTCCACAGTTGTTGTGGCCCCACGCATTATAAGTAACATAACATAAATATAATACGTACTCCACAGTTGTTGTGGCCCCACGCATTATAAGTAACATAAATATAATACGTACTCCACAGTTGTTGTGGCCCCACGCATTATAAGTAACATAACATAAAATATAATACGTACTCCACAGTTGTTGTGGCCCCACGCATTATAAATAACATAACATAAATATAATACGTACTCCACAGTTGTTGTGGCCCCACGCATTATAAGTAACATAAATATAATACGTACTCCACAGTTGTTGTGGCCCCACGCATTATAAGTAACATAAAATATAATACGTACTCCACAGTTGTTGTGGCCCCACGCATTATAAATAACATAAAATATAATACGTACTCCACAGTTGTTGTGGCCCCACGCATTATAAATAACATAAATATAATACGTACTCCACAGTTGTTGTGGCCCCACGCATTATTATAACATAACATGTCTTATCTTTCTTAATGCATGTGATATTATTTAATATCATATACTTTTCTAACATGGCGTATACTTGTAAATGGCATAATATGATTTAATCATAAACATTTCATGGCATACATGTATCATATGGCATACTTAACATGGCATACTTATAACATACATCATTGTATGACAGAAAAGATTATATAACAGATAATTATTCATGAGAGATTAAATCATACGTAACAGATAAACATGTAATGACATAGCATGACATGGCATATACGATAACATACATACATAAATTGTAGTTCTCTTACCCATCACACATACACAATAAACTGATAGTAAGTTAGAGGCTAACTTACCTCGATCGTCGCGTTCTATGAGAATAGAGCGCGAGACACGAGGAACTGCACAACAGCTGGAAGAGGAACACTCAAGTCCTTAAGATTTTCACTTCTGAACTCAATTGCCATATTGTAAGCACTTGCAACACCACGGCCAACTTGAGGTTTCACTATACTCGGAAGAGATAAATTGACTTCAGAAAGCCTTTGCACTAAAACAAGTTCATTAAAATTATCAATAACAACCAAACAAACAACTCATTTCTCAATCCATATACTCTTAGCCATAGTCAACCACAAGATGACACCAGTCATCCCGGACTATAATCCATATCATCACTGCTTCGGGACACTGTCATACAGTTTCCCAACATTACACCATACGCTCCACACTTCTCTGCTACGCCATTCAACCCTTCGTGACACGCCATCCGGTGTATCACGACTTAGTACAGAGTACACTCACGTGAACTCTCTTCCATTCACACTACAAAACCCATCACTGCGATACACGTCTCACGGTGCATCGCTACGCGACACGGAGTACGCGCTACGCGTACTTCCTTCGCTACAACACTCATCAACACGATGCACATCACACGATGCATCGCCATACCACACGGAGTACACTACATGCGTACTCCCTTCCTTCTACGACCCACATCACTACAGCGCATGTCGCGCGGCGCGTCGCTGCATTACACAGAATACGCTACACGCGTATTCTCTTCACACAACCCGCCGTATCACATCTACGGCATCCATCTCACGCCTATACTTCACAGCACAGTCCACAAAACTACAAAATCAAGCCTAACACTTCACAACCACACTTCGTTTCACAACTACGCAGCGAACTCCACAAACACTAACTACACAGTCTACAGCCAACCAAATCAACTATGTTAAACATAAATAACTAAAGATAGAGGGTTAAGACGAGAGAGATGTGATTGCTGTCGGGAAAGAATCCAAAACTGATAATTTTAGCGGGCTGTTACATTAGTCGATTACCTTTTTCTTCTTCTGAACAAACAAGTACTAGTGTTTTTAATAAAATACATTGTGATTTGTGGAGCCTTGCTCTAGCTTTATCTATTGGGAAATTTCACTATTATGCTTGTTTAGTAGATGATTTTACTAAATATACATGGATAATACCGTTGCAAAATAAATCTGATTTTTTTTTTATACTTATCTCAACTTTGAGCAGTATGTCACAAGACCATATAATGCACATATCAAAGTTTTCCATTCAGATGGAGGAGATGAGTTTTTGAAAAAAAAAATTGTCTTCACATTTTCTTACAATGGGCATAGTTCATCAGATTTCTTGTCCCTATACTCCAGAGCAGACATGTATGGTTGAACGTCGTCACAGAATAATAATAGAATTAGGTATGACCATGCTATTTCACAATGGCGCTCCTTTGTTTTTATGGGTTGAAGCATTCATGACTACTGTATATCTTATTAATCGACTCCCTACATCTGCTCTTAATTTTGAAACACCATATTTCAAATTATATGGATCACGGCCGATATACACTACACTAAGAGTCTTTGGGTCAAAATGCTTTCCTTACACATGGGACACAAAATTTCATAAATTTGATCAAAAAATAGAGCCATGTGTTTTTGTGGGCTATAGTAACAAATATAAAGGATATAAATGCTTTCAACCAATAAGCAAAAAAAATTTTGTGTCACACCATGTGGTTTTTGATGAGATGATGCTCCCCTATAAGGACTCAAACTCCACCAGGAAAATTCCTGCAAATTCTCATGATTTATCCATATTTGATTCCTGGTTACCACCAATAACTAATCTTGTTACTTCTGCATGACAATCACCACTTTTTGAATTACCTCAATGTACGAGTCCTTTGCCGTTGATCACCACAACCACCAACCACAATCCATCTGAGATACTATCTCCTTCCGTTTCACCAACAAATTCTTCCAATATCCACTCTGAGTCCCCATCCAAAATACAGCCAGCCATACCCAATCTGGACCAACTTCTCCCACAAATAGAAGACACGGTTACCCCCCCCCCCCAATTGACAACTCATAGCTCGATAAGCATCCTATGCTCACTTGTTCATGTCTTGGAGTGGTCAAACCAAATCCAAAATATGCCCTGCCTATTTTAACTTTTCCATTCCTCGTGAGCTGCATAATATTCAAATTGCTTTAAGTTATCCAGGATGGAAAGCAGCGATGGATGAGGATCTTACCGCTCTTCATAAAAATCAGACCTGGAAGGTTGTTCCTTGGGCTCCTAGTATGCATGTAATTGGGTCAAAGTGAGTGTTTAAGACAAAACTAAAGCCTGATGGCTCACTAGACCAACTTAAAGCACGATTGGTTGCAAAGGGTTACCATCAAATTGATGGGATAGACTATACAAAGACCTTTTCACCCAGTTATTAAACCAGGAACTATACGTATAATTCTCACTATTGCACTTGTTCAGAAATGGCCTATTCAACAGCTCGATGTCAAAAATACTTTTTTACATGGATTAATTTCTGAAGACATATACATGGAACAACCTCCCAGGATGGTTGATCCTTAATATCCAACACATGTGTGCAAGCTTCAAAGAGCTCTCTATGGGCTAAAACAGGCACCACGAGCATGGTTTTATCATTCTAGTGCTTTTTTTTTTATTAAATATGGGTTTGTGTGTAGTTTAGCTGATCCATCTTTGTTCATTTGTCATTATGATTTTGGCTCACTATTTCTAATTCTCTATCTAGATAACACGTTAGTCACAGGGTCAACATTAGAACTTGTCACCACTTTTATTTAGCTTCTTAGTAGTGAGTTTGCCATGAAGGATTTAAGACCTGTCCATCACTTTCTTGGAATTGAGATTTGTAGAAAAAACAACGAACTTCATTTGTCACAATCTCACTATGCTCTTACTATATGAGAAATGACAAATATGGTCAATTGTAAGCCTATGAGTACTCCCCTTGAATAAAAAATAGCATCCCCACTGAATGCTGAGCCTCTAGATGATCCAAGCTATTTCCGAGAAATTGTAGGCAAGCTGCAATACCTCACTCTTACTAGACTAGACCTCTCTTTCATTGTTAACTATGTGCCACAATTCATGCATGCTCCAACTACAACTCATTTGAAAATGGTCCGGCGTATCCTATGTGAAATGAACAATTCATCTAGGATTGAATTTCACTTCTAACACAACACTTGATCTCTACGCTTTTTCAAATGCTGATTGGGCTGGTTGTCCAACCACCATACGCTCCACCACTAGATATTGCACGTTTTTTGGACAAAATCTAATATCCTAATGTGCCAAAAAATAACATACAATTTTTCGCTCCAATACTGGAGCAAAATATCGAGTTATGGCATATACAATAGCTTAAATAACATGGATAACTTCATTTTGAAGGATCTACACATTGTCCTTTTTTCTACTCCTACACTATATTGTGATAATCTTAGTGCTCTTCATATGACGGTTAATCCAGTTTTTCGTGCACGCAGTAAACACATTGAATTGGATTACCACTTCATGCACGAACGGGTTACTCTTGGTCTCCTAGTTGCCCAACATATCTCCACCATAGAACAGCTTGTCGACCTATTCACTAAACCTATGTCCAAAGCAGTCCTCCAATATTTTTGCACCAAACTTTGCCACCAACCTCGGCATAGTTTGCGGGAGAGTATTGACAACTCACAGCTTAGAAGTAGTGAGAATTGTGGGATCAAAGGAGAAATAAGGCATGCCTAAAATCTTGGAGTGATAAGGTTGCATATCCTCACAATCAAATTAATAGGGTAGCATTTTCACATGATCTGTTATCTGTTGGTGAAGAGAATTTGAGTGACAACAAAGTTCTAAGTTCAACTTGTTCAAACCGAATGGGAGTCCAAGGAGTTGTAATAGCTGCACATGAGATCACAACAAACTCAGAGGATTTCGGTTCTGAAGAGATTGCATCTAGTTCATAATAGCAATTCAAATAAATTGCTGATATTGTAATTTGAATTATTTTTCTGCAACTTTTATGCTAAGTAGTTAGCATAGCTTTTTAGTTTTTTTAAACAAATGTTTGTAACATCTTTTCCTCACATTTTCAAGACAGATTTTCACAATAATATTTTTTCAGTTTACCACATATTCATTTTCTCTTCTCTGAACACTGAGCAATAATAAGATAAAAACTAGTTGGAGGAAACACATTGGAGCCGCATGCATGTAGGCGAAACTAAATGATATTTTACGTGTTTTGTTGGAGTGAGGTGTGCAATATATATATGTGTATATATAAATATATATTTTTTTTTTAGACCCAATGTATAATTTTCGAGAAGTTTATATTACGCGTGTTATATATATATTAAGATAAATTTTATGCATTTTGATGTATTTTGTGCAATGTTTTGAATACCTTACCTGATGTCATACCGGTCAAGGCACTGAAACGAAATATTTCTATATCGATACCATTTCGTGTACCGTTTCAAGATAATCAATATATAAATAAATTTTATATATATATGTAAATTATATTTCAAAATAATAGTCTATATATGAATAAATTATACATGAATACATATATATATAAATTATAAATAGTCTGGTCTGAATTGGGGATCAAAAAATGAGATTACAGTTTGAAAAAATTGAAAAAAAAAAAGTAAAGACCGAAATACCGGTCGGTACATACCGAAATATATGCCGATATTTTAGCCGGTACGAAACAGAAACAATATCTATACTAGACCAATGACCGGTACGGAATATATCAATACGGTACGGTATTAAAAATAGTAATTTTGTGAGTGACATTTGATATAATAATCAGCTTTCTTATATGCATTAACTTTTGTTTTTAAAATGAGGAGAGATAGAAATGCACCTGAACATATAGACGTTATTGATGTTAAATAAATAAATAATAAGTAAAAATTAGTTATTTTTTGTAACTTAAATAAATCATGAAACCATATCACCTTTCCCTTTAAAGTTGTTGAACCATTGTATTAAAAAAAAATATGTTGAAGCGCTGAGTTTGTAGGGGCGCCATCTGGTCGACAAGACAGCTCAACCTAACACATCAGCGGCCTCCCTCGAGAACTTGGTATGCGTAGGGCACAGAGGAGGCGCAAAGGACCCTTGATCCATCGGCATCAGAGCATCAACGGCTCCCATAAGCCAAGTTGAGGCTCAAGAAACTACCTTATATTAATGACGATGAAAATCGAGTCACACTTGCCATCATGAAACTGACACGGAGCCTCGCCGCATTTAGAGATTCTGACAGGAAGAACAGTGCAAGGACTCTAGGTCTCAAAGCAATGGGCTTGATTTGCTCACGAGACTTCTGGTATAAATAACCGGTCACGATAAAGCTTTATGGTTTTTAAGTTTCCTTACTTATTTACTACCAATGTTTTGAATACTGTATCGGATGACTTACCGATCAAAACATTGAAATAAAATATTTCGATATTGGTACCATTTCGGAATAATTGATATATGAATAAATTATATATATAAATTATATTTCAAAATAATTATCTATATATGAAGAAATTATACATGAATACATATATGTATAAATTATAAATAGTCTTGCCTGAATTGGGGGTCAAAAAATAAGCTCATGGTATGAAGAAATGATAAAAAAAAAAAATAGAGGCCGAAATACCGACCGGTACGGGCCTGTACGCAAGCCGGTACATACCAAAATATAGGTCGGTACGGTCGGTATTTCAGCCAGTACGAAACAGCCCAATATCTGTACCGGCCGGTACAGTACGATTTTCAAAACAGTGTTTACTACACTCCAAAAACATTTAATGACTTTGGCGAGGCTCTCCGCCCCAGGCCACCCTCTCAAGCCGAATTCATCCTTCTCTTTGCAAATTGCAGGGCCGTCGTGAAGACTTGAGTTGCTGGAGCCTGCCCCAAAGTTATGCAAAACACGACCTAAACAGGTAGTCTTGTCATTTACATTTCATTGCCCCCCCACATAGGACGAGAGCACTAAGTCATTTACATTTTTGTTGCCATCATCCTTATCAAAAGTGTCCGACTCTACGACATAAAAAGTGGACAACCTTTCTGAATATTGATTTCCTCCAACTTCTACTTGTAGACCCATAACATCCTTTTGTGTTTCTAGATGTTCTAGTTTAACAAGTACCTCTTTTATCTTTGCTCTACCCGATGGGCAAAAGGATTATGGAAAGTACTAGAGATGAAGTTTTGTACCTTTATTGCAGCTGGTTGGAATTCAGCATCTAACTTGCATCAGAGGGCTTCAGTTGCAATCTCATCCAATATGTGTTCTACATCATAGGCAACATCTTTCAGCTCATCAATCCACCTTTTTACATTAGGATTCGTAACTTGCTTTTCTTCCGCGTCTTCTAGCACCACATTCATTGACAATAATGCTATCTCTAATTTCTTTAAGAGTGCGTAGGTTGGTTTTCGTCTGCGAATGAAATCAACGTCCCCTAGAGAAGCCATTTTTTATCGAAAAGCACTCCAAGGATGGCAGAGAGAAATGCAACACCCACCTCGGCCATGTTTTATTCTTTTGAATGAAAGGAATCAAGGGACATGAAGCAGAGTAAAAAAAGGTTGAAAGCTATTAATTATATCTTGGTTAATCTACGCCAAATGAATAGAGTTACAATGAGGAGAGAAGAATTAGGCAAGTGGAATACAGCTAGAGATGATAAAGTCATAAATAAATCGAAATTATTTATTAGATAACTAGTAGTGATCGAGACGGTGGGCAACAGATTGAGTTGAAAAATGTGGAATGAGTTGAAATTTAAATATATGTACATAAAGTTAAAAAAAGTTATGGGTGTGCGTATAAAAAAATGTTGAATTGAAAAAGGTTATACGTCTGACTAGGCCTGCAGCCCGATGAAGATAAGTCAGGTCTGTGCCTGGTCTGACTGGACCAGGTTGGTAAAATGCGACAACCAGACCCGACCCGACCGTACACGCGGGTCCGTACGGATGGATCGGTTTTTTTTTTTTTCCCAGTTGAGTTCATTTCTGTTTTGATGAAATTCTACACCCACTCTATCTGTTTGGTTTCTTTTCCATACAAATCAATATCATTTCATTACTAAGGAGTGAGCAAAACACTAGTACAAAGCTATCAAGAGAAAAATTGCAAAATAAACATCTTTTTCTATACAATTGCTGTTAAAACTATTAAAACCTCTACCAAACTATTAAAACCAATTCCATAATTTGTTGAGAAGGCAGCAACAAAATTCCCCTGCATCCCTTATAATTCGAAAACCTCCACAAACCTCCACTCATCCTTGGGTTTCCAAAGCTACTATCTACATTCCATTTTAATTCACGATTTTGCAAGTGAATCTACAAATCCAATATCAAAAGTTTAGAAACTAACATTAGGGAAAATCAAATCAGAATTTTTAATTCATGCAAATCATATACAAATTAGTGAAAATGAAAATCATACCATTCATGCAGACCATAAACCTTGAGTTACTTCTCAATCTCATCATCATAAGCAAAGCTTGATTTTGGACCAAACTCTAAAAAAACACATGATGATTATTAAAATGATATAAAAATAAACATTATGAAAATGTTTAATAAATATGTAACTAAGAAATAAATTCATTACCCAATTCTGCCTCAAAACTTTCTATATTATCCAAGGAGGCACGAAGATCAATGGGTATTGGATCCTTCAACCAATTTTGTGTACAAACAAGTGCTTCGATTGTTCTTGCAGATAGTGAACTACGAAATGGGTCAAGCACATGACCCCTTGCACTAAAGGCTGATTTAGAAGAAACTGTAGAAACGGAAATGGCCATTACATCCTGTGCAACTTTTGCCAAAATAAGATATTTTACTTCGTTGATCTTCCACCAATCCAAAATATCAAAATTTGGAGATTGTGCCTCACAACCATGTTCTAAGTACTGATCGATCTCTGATTTGTTCATCAAATTAGACTCAATAATTTCTTGCTCATACTCAATCCAAAAACTCTGTTGAGAATCAGAATCAATCATATTAGAATCAACTGAGGAAGGAGGCTCCGAATAGGAAACTCCACTTGAACTCCCATACACAATACTTACTCCCAGTAAATGTCCATCATCAAGTGTTTCACTATTGCAATCATTTCTTCAACTAAATTACCACCATATATTTTTTTGAACCAAATTGTAAAGGACTAAATTTGCATCTTGGATCAAGAACGATAGCAATAAATATCATTAAGTTAGTCTTTTCAATTGATCCCCAATATTTGTCATACGGGCAAGCAGAGATGAAAATGGCAGAAGAGATCTGTGGAAGTGGTCGCAGAGGAGGTGGTCGCCACAGAGGGAAGAGATATCTCAAAACAAAAATGGCAGAACTAGACTCTCTTCTGAAGCACGTTTCGTGTTTTCCCTCTTTTTACTGTTTTGCTTTTTTTTTTCCTACTTGCCACGTCTGTTGTGAAAACGATGACAATAAAGTGAAAAATATGAATATGAACGAGAAAAATCACACACGACACACATATATACGTGGTTTAGCAAATTGCCTACGTCCACGGGAGCTGTAGAGGATTTTATTGCTTGAGGAATCATACTACAATGGAGGGGCAAAATACTGTTCACCAACAGTGTTGTACAGTATGGCCATAAGTGTAGAAAACACCTATTTATAGTGAAACGGCGGAAAAAAGCCCTAGATATGAAATTATACGATGTTCGCTCGAGTGGCGTGTCGAGCGCGCGTCGAGCGAACTCCCTTCCGCAACGGCTCGAGCTCACTGTCGAGCGGACATCGAGCGTTCAACTCTGCCTGATTTCGCTCGAGCGGCTAATGCCTCTACTCGAGCCAACTTCCTTTCCCGCAACCACTCGAGCTCACTGTCGAGCAACCTTCGAGCGTATGAATCTGCCTGGCTTCGCTCGAGCGGCAAAAGGCCGCCGCTTGAGCGAAGTGGACCAGACTCCACAATACCCAACAATTCTCCCACTTAGAGACTGGTACACTAGCTGCATCGTCTTCTTCCTCAAACGTGATATCCTCCACCTCTGCAACTCACTGCCCCTGTCTTCATACTAGAAGACCAACTAAAGTTGCACACAACTTCAGTTTTTCAAGTGTAACACCCTTAGTCAACATATCAGCAGGGTTCTTGCTTCCACAAATTTTCTCAAGTAACAATTGTCCGTCATCTAACAATGATCATATGAAGTAATACCTGATCTGAATGTGCTTGGTCCTGGAATGAAATGCTGGATTCTTGGCAAGGAATATGGCGCTCTGACTATCACTGTAGAGAGTGCCTTTTTTATTCTTCTTACCCAATTCCTCTAAGAAGCCTTGTAGCCATATCATCTCCTTTGCAGCCTCTGACATTGCAATATACTCAGCTTCTGTAGTAGACAAAGAAACTGTTTTCTGTAGATTAGAACCCCATGACACTGCAGTACCACCAAGAGTATAAACAAAACCCGTGGTACTCTTCCTACTATCAATGTCTCCAGCTAAATCAGCATCAACATAGCCCTGCACCTCTAAGCTCTCCTGAGAAACACAAGCACGTTTTCTGAGGAGCCTTTTAGGTACCTCAAAATCCACTTCACTGCTTCCCAATGTTTTTTCCTAGGTTACTCATGTATCTACTCACAACTCCCACTGCATGGGCAATATCCGGTCTTGTCAAACCATAGCATACATAAGTGAACCAATAGCTGAGGCATAAGGAATCTTACTCATGTAGTGTTTGAGCTGAAAATTTGCATATTTTAGCTATTTAAAACCAATTTATTTCAACTGCTTCGTGATATTATTATTGGTTTTAGATGGAAAAATAGTTAATAAGCATAAATTCGAGTTGTGATTTTTAATTGATTAATATCATGTTTATGCTTAATTTTATAACTATGATTTAATTAGACAATATTTCCTCACATATATAATATATTTTTAATAATCTATTTTCTTTTTAATTTATTTCAAGTGTTATTTTTATTTCTTTATTTTCAGCTTAAATAAAATTCACATTGGATCCGACCAAAAGCGCATACTAATTGAGAGGAATGAAGAGAAGGAAGGAAGCGTTGTACTTGGAAAGCTATAAAAAAAAAGAGACAAAATGAAAATGGTTTTCGGTGGACAAACACATGCGACACAAAGTAAACGAAAGGAGGCTTCTTTCGCGGCAAACCAAAATGGAAATTGCATGCAAACGGAACCACGTTTCAACAAAAAGATAAAAAGAGCCGAAAAATAAGAAAAGAGAGAAAAGAGACGTGGGAGAGTTGGATTTTTCATCTTGAGAGTTTGGACGTTGATGGGGACGGCTGGACAGAACATAGTGGAGTGATTTACGGAGAAGAAAAGGCTTCGTCTGGTTTTTTTTGGACGGACAGAAAACAAAAAAAAAAAAGGGAGTTGACGTTCAGCTGGTTTTTAACGGCTTGACAAAAAAAAAATGTATATGTTTTGACTTCTTGGCTGGATGGACAAAAAACGAATGGAAAGAGACGTGGGAAAAGTTTACGGAAAGCAAAAGAACACCAGGGAACCGAAAGAAGAAAGGGACGTTGAGGGAGTGAGAGGTTCCGTGCTTGGTTTGAATAGATGAGAGAGGAGAAATCGGTGGGATTGTTTCTTTATTCTCCAGGAGGCGGCTAGCTGGGAAAAGTGGAGTGTGAATGTAACTAGAGAGCTGGAGTTGTTCCAGTTTGAATTTTTGGTAGGTTGAAAAGCTTTTATGAGAGAGTTCGGCTATTTTTAAAGATATTTTCCTTGCTATAAAAGGAGGTATGTTCAGGCTGGAGTAGAGGGGGGCTTCCCCTCCTGGCTGGAGTGAGACTGGCTGGGAGAGGGAAGAGGTGGAAGAGAGAGGGTGAGTAGAGAGGTAGGTGAGAAAGAGGAGAGCTGGACGTTAGAGAAGGTGGGGAGAGTAACTGAAAAAAAATAAAGAAAGGGAAGAGGAGTTTACGTAGAGGCAGGAGTTTACGGACAGGAAGTTATTTTTTTTTTCAGAAAGCTGCAAAAACTCATTTCTTCTGGGGCTGGAGTTTTACATAAAAAAACAGAGGGAAGGAGAACTAAAAGGAGAGGCTAGTTTTACAGAGTGAGCTTGGAACGGACAGATGGTGTGAGTCTTGAAGTTAGTTTATGGTTGCTCTGTTTTTGGGAGGAAAAAAAGAGACTTTCGGTGGTTTCGAGCTGGGCTGGAAGAGCAGAAGCAGAGAAGTGTTTTCTCTGGTCTTTCACGGACAGAAACGAAGTTGAGGAGGAAAGGGAAGGCTGGTTTATTTTATTTTTTTGTCGTTGATGTTAGAGTGCAGTGACCAAACTTCCTCTCTTTCGGCTGGTTCATTTTATTTTATTTTTGCTTTCTATTATGCTTTCGTTTCTGAAGAGATAGACTCTACTTGTTGGGCATTTTGATTTATTTTATCTTCTGCAGTTCTATCTGTTGTAGTCGGCTGGTTTGTGAGTTTTATTTCATTTTGGTTTTAAGAACCGTTCGGCTTCTTTAGTTTTTTTTCTAGTTCAGCATTTTTGTTTCCGTTCCCTTTTATTTTCAGTTGTCATTCAGCTAGCTGAGTTTTGTTTCGGTCTGGAAGTTCCGGATTTAAGAGACAGACCTTGGACGGCTTGCTTTTAATTCTTCGGCTAGTTTTATTTTTTTTTAACTTATGTGTTTTATCTTGGTTTGTTTATGAAGGATGTTTATTTAATTTCTATAGTTCTTATGTTAAATATGGTTAGAGGTGAAGTTTAATGATTTGGAAATTGTTTTCGGATCGACGATAAATTTATTTTGCGAGTTTGATCGATTGAAGGATTTTATTATTGGATATTTTGATTATCTATATATTTATCTTGATTCATTGTGATTTTCGAATACAGTGAATGCTTGAGAAATCCCTGTGATAGTCAAAAGAGTTTTGTAAGTGTTTTAATCATCGATCGCTCATGCTCAATCATTAGTAATTATTTTCTTGATCGTAAATGCTAAATCTTCCAATTAAACGGAATCATTATTCTAGTTTAATTGAAGTAATTCGATCGGAAACAATATTTTAAATTATTAAACGGATCCTCGAAACCTTAGTCTTTTTTCCGTATCAACACATTTTATCGTTTTAGTATTATTTTGTTACGTCAAAAATCATCATCTTAATAACCTCATTTCATTTTTAATCGCGCATCTCTTTTAGTATTTTATTTTCATTTGTTTGAGAAAATTTTTCACATAAGTCAATCCCTGTGGATACGATCCTGTAAGGTACTACAACACCTGTATACTTGCAGGTAAAACTGCACTAAATTTTGGTTCATTAATTTGAGTTAAAGTTTAGGCACAACATGTAGTCTTGTTCCTCCTCTGACTCGGGTGACTAATTCTTGCTGAGTCTGAAGTGACTGCCCAAGGGTGTGCCAACTGGTTTGGCCTTGTCCATATTGAACCTGTTGAGTACCTTTTTCACATACACAGCCTGTGAGAGTCTCAACGTGCCTCTGACTCTATCTCTGACAATCCTCATGCCAAGGATTTGCTTTGCAGCTCCTAAATCCTTCATTGCAAAGTGCTCTGACATCTGCTTCTTCAGATTATTGATCTCATCTATATTAGCCCCTGCAATACGCATGTCATCCACATACAACAGGAGAATAATATAAGAATTATCAAAATGCCTGACATAGCAACAGTGATCTGCCTGACATCTGATGTACCCTGCACTGTGCATGAAATTATCAAATTTCTTGTACCACTGTCTAGGAGCTTGCTTCAGGCCATACAAGCTCTTCTTCAGTCTGCAAACTGAATCTTCCTTTCCCTGTACTACAAACCCCTCAGGCTGGTGCATGTAGATGTCTTCTTCAAGGTCTCCATGAAGAAAGACTGTCTTCACGTCTAATTGCTTAAGAAATAAATCTTCGGTAGCAACCATAGACAGTACCATCCTGATGGTTGTGATCTTCACTACAGGAGAAAAGATCTAAGAGTAATCAATACCATGCTTCTGTTGAAAGCCTTTTACAACAAGTCTAGCCTTGTACCTCTTACTGCCATCATGCTCAGTTTTTACCCGGTATACCCACTTGTTGTGTAATGCCTTCTTTCCTGATGGAAGTTGTGTCAACTCCCATGTCTGATTCCCTAGCAGGGAATCCATCTCATCTTTCATGGCCAGCTCCCACTTGCTAGAATTTTCATCTTGCAAGGTTTCTTCATAACTCTGCGGTTCTCCACCATCTGTCAATAGAATGTAGTTCAAGGTTGGTGAGAAACGCTGTGGAGGACATCTAGTCCTAACTGACCTACGAACTGCAGCTGTAGAAGTGGATGTCTCTGAAACTGACTGCGGAATAATAGGAATGGGTGCACTGGACCCACTCTCCTCGTCACTCACATCTCTACACTACACTGTAACCTCTGGTAGGTCATCAAATCTTACGAACTCGGACTCCTGATGAGCTACTTCGGAAGCTGTACTAGACTTGTCCTTGTACACAATCTTCTCATTGAAAATCACATTCCTGCTTCTTATGATCTTCTGACCCTGATCATCGCAGAAACGATAGCCAAATGCCTCGTCTCCATAGCCAATGAAATAGCATTTCTTTGACTTATCCTCAAGTTTACCACGAGCATCAGGATTAATAAGAACATAAGAAAGACAACCAAAAGTTTTAAGGTGAGAAAATTTAACCTCTTTCCCGCTCCAAACCTCCTCAGGCAATTCACAATCTAATGGGACGGATGGCCCCCTGTTGATCAAGTAGACGGCAGTGCTGACCGCATCTGCCCAGAAAGTTGGTGGTAGTCCGGCGTGCAATCTCATGCTTCTAGCACGCTCATTAATGGTCCTGTTCATACGCTCCGCAACTCCATTTTGCTGTGGTGTCCCAGGAACGGTCTTCTCCATTCTGATACCCTGAGCTACACAGTACTCCTTGAACCCACCATCAATGTACTCACCACCATTGTCAGACCTCAAACATTTTAGTTTCAAGTCTGTCTCTATCTCAACCATGGCCTTCCAAGTCTTGAATACATTAAATACATTAGATTTATGCTTCAAGAAATAAACCCATACCTTCCTACCGTGGTCATCAATGAACGTGACATAGTAATGAGAACCTCCAAGAGATGCCACTGGAGAAGGTCCCCACACATCTGTGTGTACAAGATCCAGTTTTCCTATCTTTGGCGTTCTGCCACTTTTCAAGAAACTGACCTTCTTCTATTTTCCCATAATGCAACTCTCACACATACTGAGATCAACTGACTTCAGTTCTGGTAGCTTGCCTCTGGACAGAAGTTCTTTCATGCCCTTCTGACTCATATGGCCAAGCCTACAATGCCACAAATCTGCTGTGCTCTCTGCAACGATAGTAGCAATAGTGTTAATTAAACAGTTGTCATATATAGTGTACCAGTTTTCTTACCCCGAGCCAATACCAATGCCCCTTTTGTGACCTTCCAGGTGCTATCTAAGAACACTACTGAATGATCACACTCATCGAGCTGCCCAACAGAAATGAGGTTCTTCTTCAACTCAGGAATGTGTCTGACCTTTTGCAAGGTCTATTTGTTCTTGTTACGGAGTGCAATGTCAATGTCTCCCATCCCCACCACGTTCAAAGCCTCTCCATCAGCCAGATACACCTTTCCAAAGTCACCTGCAACATAATTCCGCATTAACTCCCGGTGGGGAGATGTATGGAAGGAAGCCCCTGAATCCAGTATCCAGTCATCAACTGGACTGTGAACTGCAAGCAATAGTGCATCCTGTACTTCTTCAGTTACAACATTAGCACTATCATTCTTGATCTTCTTAGGATTTTTGCAGTTCTTCTTTATGTGGCCAGCTTTGCCACAATTCCAGCAAGTTGCCTGTTGACCAAGCCTTGACTTGCTCTTGCCCCTGTGCTTTGATTTTGATCTTCCTATGTTTGAGTTCCTGTCTTGTGATCTCCCTCGAGAATCAACATTCAGTGCTGAACTCGAACCTGAGGTCTCGCCAGAATCTTTCCTGTGCACCTCCTCAGCCAAAATCAAATCATGAATATCATCATACTTTAACTTAGATTTACCAGCAGAATTATTAACAGCCATTCTCATAGCTTCCCAGCTATTTGGCAATGAAACCAACAATATCAGTGCACGTATCTCATCATCAAATTCAATTTCAACAGACGACAATTGATTTGTGATAGTATTAAAATCATTCAGATGTTGTGCAACAGACATACCATCCGCCATCTTTAAATTGAATAACTTTTTCATCAAGCGTACCTTGTTATTTGCTGACAGCTTTTCATACATACCTGACAAAGCCGTCATGAGATCCGCAGTCGTCTTCTCCTTGATGACGTTGTGTGCAACGGATCTTGACAGGGTTAATCGAATAACCCCCAGAACCTATCGATCCAACAAATTCCAATCAGCCTCATCCATCTTTTCCGGTCGCTTTCCCAATAACGGAAGATGAAGTTTCTTCCCATAGAGGTAGTCCTCTATTTGCATCATCCAGTAACCAAAATCCGTGCCATCAAACTTCTCGATCCCTGATACCTTCACTTCATCTCCAGCCATCGTTTTCCCTCAGACCCGAACCTTGGCTCTTGATACCAATTGTTGTGAAAACGATGACAATAAAGTGAAAAGTATGAATATGAACGAGAAAAATCACACACGACACACAGATATACGTGGTTCAGCAAATTGCCTACGTCCATGGGAGCTGCAGAGGATTTTATTGCTTGAGGAATCACGCTACAATGGAGGGGCGAAATACTGTTCACCAACAGTGTTATACAGTATGGCCATAAGTGTAGAAAACACCTATTTATAGTGAAATGGCGGAAAAAAGCCCTAGATCTGAAATTATACGATGTTCGCTCAAGCAGCGTGTAGAGTACGCGTCGAGCGAACTCCCTTCCGCAACGGCTCAAGCTCACTGTCGAGCGGATATCGAGCGTTCAACTCTGCCTGATTTCGCTCGAGCAGCTAATGCCTCCGCTCGAGCGAACTTCCTTTCCCGCAACCGCTCGAGCTCACTGTCGAGCAACCTTCAAGCGTTCGAATCTGCCTGGCTTCGCTCGAGCGACAAAAGGCCGCCCCTCGAGCGAAGTGGACCAAACTCCACAATACCCAACAATGTCATCAATGGTCCGCATTTTCGTCCGCGGTCTACTTGCATATAGAATAACTCTTTCAATTCTGATGTCCTGGTGCAGAGTAGCCAACTAGAAGTTGCATTTATCCCACCCATAGTTGGTTTTTCAAAAGAGTAATGCTATACTTTATACTTTTATTTTATTTTCATCACATTATGTAAAATGTGACATATTTATCAATATTAGATGATAATGAATCATCTAATAAAGGATCATTTAATAGTGATAAATATATCACATCTTACATAATAGAATGAGCGTGAGATGGTAGTGTTATTTATATCATTTTTCTTTTCAAAATGCTTGTCCTGATGAGATGCCTACCATTAAAAAAAAGGGAAACTTGGTAGACATTGCCTTTGAAAAATGAGAGAGATGACAATCCATAAAAACATTTTACCAGCATTCACCATTTAATGCATGCATGGCCCCCTTATTAAATATCTCATAAAGAAATCATCCCTTGTGGTGCTAAGTGGACTACAAAGTCAGGAGGGAACGAAGAGTCAAAAGTGTCTTACATAGATGAACCATTTTATCAAATAATGCTCCAAAGAAGGGAAAGAGCATTGCCACTCCAACCTCTGCCATGGCCGAAAGAACGTCTGAGTTAATTAGGGAATTGGAATACATGAGCGCATAAATAAAAACAAAAACTTATGATTAGATAACTACTACTCAACCTGTGCGGTAGAAATGGTGCAAAGAATAGTCAAGAAAGCTTAGTTTGATTCCTTTTAGGACAACTGATCAATGTGGTCATTAGAGGTGGGCTGCATTTCACACTTATGAAATAATGTGCATCCATTCAACTTCACAGTGAAGACGACCTGTGAATAAATAAATAGATAACACTCTCTTTCATATTTATGGAGGGGCAGAAAATAATCTCTTATTTTCTGTCTGTGAGTTAGCACATGCTCTTGATAATTGATTCATTTGTGGGAACTATGGATTCTAATTGTGGATTTAATGTCTGCATACATCATACATTATACATTTCACCCCATTGTGGGAAATGAAGGAAAGACCCATCATACATCATATATTTCAGAAAAAATGATCACTGCTTCAAGATGACAGTTGTTCTTGTAAAACGTTTTCAATTCTGCAGTCTTGATCAATCGCTATAGAGCAGTCCACATTTTAAAAATGTTTGTACGTCCTAATCAGATGGCCTACCATAAAAAAGAGAAATGATTTGTACAAGTTCTAAATAGATAAGTTTCATATAAGTTTTTGTAAAAAAGTAGACCACATTTTAAAAAAAGTGTAAAAAAATTATTCTTTATTAGTGGAATAATTTTTTAAAGAATAATGTTTTTACAAAGAATTTGTACAAAACTTGTCTATTTGAGCGAGATGGCAATCTAGAAAAAAAAACATTTTACCACCATTCACCATTTAATTGCCTTTGAAATTGTCAGATTTTAGTTGGTAATGAATCTAATGATGTAAATTGCCGATTTTAATAGTTTATAGTGCAATTTAAAGAAAAGTAGTAGCACTTCACAGATGCAAATTCAATGTTTATTTAGCAAAAGTTTTTAGAGCTTTTGACAACACAAATATTAAATCTATGGACTGACTCTGTGATAACATGAGATAATATTTCTATCCGAGTAATGCTATATACTATACTCTCATCTTATTTTCATCATATTAAGTAAGATGTAACTCATTTATCATCCATCATCCTATTAAGTAAGATGTAACTCATTTATTACCTTTGGATGATAAAGAAACATGCAATAAATGATCATTCAATAGTGATAAATGTGTCACATCATACTTAGTGGGATGGTAGTATGGTGTATAGAATTTTCCTTTATATATTCCTTAAGAATAAAAGAAACAAATAATCAATAGAGTCCTATTCCAATATCATTAGATTGCGAAAAAAGCATTATGTCAATGAATCACGGCATATTGTTGAAACTTTTGCAATCATAATAATGTCCAATATAACAAGAATTTCCATATCAAAGTTAAGGAACTGATAATTGTATGAACTGTCATGGAAGCTACAAGGTTTTGCTAGATGAATATGAACAAAATGGTATTATTCAACCCATTTGCTTTCCAAGAAGTGGGCACCAAATTAATATGAAATTATTTGAGTTAATTTGTTTTATTGGTTTCAGGAAATGAAAAAAAAAAGTTTGAATAAAAATATTACAAAATTAAAAAATTATTTGAATATTATTTTTATCTTAAAATTTGAAAAAATAGTATTATTTTTGTGTTTTGTTTGAAAGTTTGTGAAAGTTGTAATGATTAGGTAATCATGATTATATGAAAAAGTTAAAAATTTGAAATTAAAATTGTTTTGTGTTTGAGTGATGAAAAACTCAAATATTAACTTGGCTCTTTAGGAGCTTAGTATTGTTTACTATTAAAATTTTATTTTTCTCGTGTAGTACACACACATATTTGTGAATAGTCCCTATAAGGAAATTCGGCTTTATCACTCTCTTTCTCTTCTTCCTTGCTCTCTTTCTTCCCATTTCTCCATTCTTTCTCTGTACTTCTCTTTGGTCCAATTTGCTCTTCAAGGAGCTCCTATAAAGGAGTTGCCTCGTTGGAAAGTTAGGTAGGAAAATTAAGTCCCTTGCTCGAGAGAAGTGTTGCTCGAGCGGAGTCACAAGCCGCGGTGAGTGAACTTGCCTTCAAAACATTGGCTTGAGTGGTATAACGAGTGGGGCTCAAGCGAATACTAGGGTTAGTATTCCCTCGAGCGGTGTGTTGAGCGCCTATTGAGCAAACTTAAAGGTTCACCTTTGCTCAAGTTTTAGCTCAATTGGGGGTCAAGCGAACTCACAGGTTATGCCTTTTCTTCTCATAAATCAGGCTTCAATTGTAATCCAACTCAATATGATGGAATATACGTGATCATCCACCAAATTTATGTGTTTACAACAGATAGGATGTTTAAACCTTTAATAGCCATTACTTTTGCACACAAGCTTAGTGAAATATAATAAATTTTAGAAATGAACAAAGATTTTATCATTTAATTATGAATATTTTGTAATTATTTCTCATATTTTTTTCTCTCCTGTCGGGATATATTAATTGAAAATTGAAAGAAGACTGGATGGTGGCGCTATAGTAATTTGAAAAGAGTAATGTTAGGATAAGTCTCAAATGTGCAAATTTTGCCAAAGTTTTGGTTAAAAAAAAAATGGACTCCATCATAAAAAAGTGAATTTTTCACGCTTTTCATAGTGCACAAAACTTTTACATTTTGAGTTTGTATATGTCATTATTATTTTTAAAACTAAAACAAATTCGACTTTGAAAAAAATTGTGGGGATTAAGAAAATGGGCAATTATTTTTGGTTTATTAGATATATGTAATGTTTTTTGTTTTTAAGAATAACGATATATGTAATGTTGAATCAGAACATAAAGTTATAAAGATTGGGCGGCAGCACTTTACAAAAGACGAGGAGTTGAGTGGTCGGCTATAATGGTTTAAGGAGTGGGCCTAAGGTCCATTTTATGCTTGCAGATGTGAGATCTCAAAATTTGTGTGTTTTTATTTTATTTATTGTTATTATTATTGTGGTTTATTTTATTTTATTATATTTTATTTTATTTATATTTTTGGTTTGGGCCTTTTGTGTAGTGGATTCGTAATGGGATTTGTGAGTTTTGGACTGAAACGGGTGTGGAGTCGGGCCCAACCCATGTGCATAAGAGCACTCTTATCGATTTATCTATATCTAAAACTAAAGCCTCTTTTTACCTATTAGAGATAAAAAACCGTTCACAATAAATTATCCATAATCAAAATTCTTAGCTTTCAGCTACTATAGATGTAAAGATAAAATCAAATTTAATTGTTACTGTATAATGATCAAATCTTTATTTTATTGTTTTCCATAGCTCTCTCTTTCCTGTTGCGCAATTGCAGATCAGTTTTATTTCCTCGAAATTTTTTTCCTATTTTTACTTCTCTTCTTCCTTCGTCATTCTTGAATGAGCTTGGTCTATTCACGTCCTCCACCATCACCATGCCCATTTAAAAGAAGTGTTCAAATTTCAACAAATAAAAAAGAAAGGAAAAAACTGGGAGATACCCAGAACTAATTTTTTTTTGTTTCATTGTCCCACCGTTTCTGAAGAACAAAACATAATAGAAGCATAAAAGGAAAGTGGGAGCTGGAGAACAATAAAGACAAGTACCTGGGACGTTCTTGGCGATGAGGTGGACTGCTTGAAACATTGCTCGTACAGGGAGAGGTTGGCTAGAGTAAGTTCAATGGTAGTTTTGTTTTGCATTTTACGCAGTCAAAGGTTTTCTACTGCAAAGCAAATCTTTGCTAAAGAAAAATTATCACGTCCTCCACCATCACCACGCCCATAGCTCCCAAATCGACCACATCGGCAAGAATGAGAGGACCATAGAGAGGAGCATGAGGAATCCCAAGAGCCAGCCGATCCTCTTGAAGGTGTAGGGAAGGCCAAGAATGACTGCACCTACGACGACTGCGCTGATGATGGTGATGAAGACGTTGGCGAAGGTCTTGGATTGGGAGGAGAGGCGTCGGGGTGATTTGGGAAGGAGATGGGTGACTGCATCCTCATTATAATTAGGAAAAGTCTATATGCAACCAGGGTTTATCCCCTTTGCGGCCTCGGCGCCTACGTGGCATAAAAATGAAAACGCTGCCGTCTCCTGTCTCTCTCGCATTCAATTTTTCCAAAATCTCTGCCGAGCATCCCTTTGTCTTCTCTCATCCCAAATCCAAAAATCCTAATCCCAAATCCAAAAATGCAGAAATCGGAAGAGTTGAAACCTCATCCCACTCCGTCGATCTGTCTTCTCTCATCCCTCTCATCTGATCACTCTTCTCCACGACCACACAAACCCTAACCCTAATATCTCCGTCGTCCTCTCTCTCCCCCGAACCTCCATTTTTGAAGTCGTCACCTCTGTTCTTCCCTGTCACGGTTTTCATTTTCATGGTCCAAGACTAACAAGGTAGTGCATCTCTCTCTTCTCTCCCTCCGTTAATCTGGTGAGGTTCTTCTATGTAGGTTTTCTTCGATTTGGTGTTGTCATGATTATTTGTGGGTGCGTGGGTTTCTAGTGGGTACAATCTGGTTGTGGGTGCGTGGGTTTCGATTTAATGTTGTCATGATTATGATGCTATTGTTTGTGGGTGCGTATAACTCTGTTAAGGGTACTTCAAGGCAAAGGTTAAAATAAATATGAAAGCATTTATTTTTTCTTAAACATATTTCCGTCTCATTGACATTTCTATTCAATTAAATCACACTTAATGTCCTTAGGACATATGTTCAACAAGACTCGTGTAATTAATAAAGGGTTAGGTGTTTGCATTCTTGTAAGTTACAATTTTTGGATTCTGATAATCTAGCTAGTATGCACCTTAATGAGGTCACAGAGGATGAAGTTTATTGCTAGCTATATGCATTCAAATTTGACATATAATTGTTTTATTATTATTATTATTATTATTATATAGATGTTATGTTCATACATGCGTGTGGATCATAAAATGTGTAACAAATGGGAGGTGTAAAGCTGGATAAAAGCCTAGCTTCTCAAAGATGGTATGATAAACAGTCTTCTTACCTTTGTCTAACTTTGAGCATTCCAGTGCCTATCTGCATATATTATTAGATCTAAAATCTTTAAAAACTTCCCCTCCTTTATCTTTCTTTTCCTTTTTTATTTTTTGGTATTTTCTATTTGTATTGCTGTCATTTGATGACCAATTTGGATTTTTGCCTTTAGTTATATGAATCAAATTTGTGGTTGTGATTTTTGAACTGTTGATTAATTGATTTGGAGATTTTGAATGATTTTGATTCGGTTTATTTCAATAATTTGCAATTTGAATTATTTGCTTGTGGATTCGTCTTTGTACCTTACAATCTGGTTTTGGGCTTGACTAATATCTGGTTTGGTCACCACATTATGGTCTGTCCAGCAGTGTCATAAACCCAATTTACTTAAGTTTCATTTCAAATGGGCCTGCCATGTTGTAACTCGCAAGTTGCATCAATCTTAATAAATATATATCTCTTAGGGCAGGGCAGGACAGTTAAGATACCTTAGTACTCATGTATCTAATAAATTTTTAGTATATACATTACTTGATTTGGAGATTTTGTTTGATTTCGATTCGGTTTATTTATTTATTTTGCAATTTGAATTTTTGGGTTGTGGATTCATCAAAGTACCTTACAATCTGGTTTTGGGCTTGACTAATTGATATTATAGGAAAAATGAGCAAAAAACAATGTCACAACTTAGGGATTGTAACTTAGGGGGGTAAACTGAATGACATTGCATGTTGCATGATATTTTATCTCTTAGGGCAGGGCAGTTAAAGTAATTAATTCAAACTTGCTGCTATTCAATTTTATGCCATCATTATTCAATTGTTTTATGGGGGTTCATCTTAGAATGTCATCATCATCTTCATCAATATCTTCTTCATCTTTTCCCAAACGTACTTTGGGTCAAACATTGTGCTTCTGCGAGCTTGAAGCCACTTTGAAATGGTCAACCACTGAAAAAAATCCCAGACGAGCTTTCTTAGGGTGCTCAAAATACAATACCCAGGTAACTACACTAATCAGATGCCATGTAATAGTTTTTAATATTTAATTTTTAAAATGATGTACAGTTTTCCACATTTCTAATATTTTCCTGAAATTAGGGCTTACCATACTGTAAGTTTTTCAAGTGGTTGGAAAGTAATGAAGTGACTGAGCTACAAGTTCGAGAAAGGGCCAACGAACTGTTAAAGAAAGAGAAAGAGGTTGAGAAAACTCATCAACATTTCTCTCCCAAGTTGTAAGTGGTAAGCAATTGATCCCAACATTTCTCAAACTCATCAACACTTTGGGAGTCATATACACATTTCATCAATGAATTTTTCATCCCACTTTTGTAGGAACCATATGCGCTAAGTTTCTCGGGGCCTTTTTTCAATATATGCCAAAGACAAAATCTATCCCGGGTTTTTGGGAAAACAATTGCAATTGCATTTTTCATTGCTCTATCTTGATCAATGATAATAGCTGTCGGAGCGATACCATCCATGCATTGCAACCATGTCTCGAATAACCACACAAAGGTCTCCGTATCCTCACTGGAAATCAAGCCTGCTCCCAACAAAATTGACTGCCCATGGTGGTTTACACCAACAAATGGTGCAAAGGGCATCCCATATCGATTCGTTAGGTATGTGGTGTCGAATGTCACCACATCACCGAAACATTGGTAGGCTGCTCTACTACGGGGGTCTGCCCAGAAGACATTTTTTAACCTTCCGTCATCATCTATATCCATCATATAAAAAAACCCAGAATTTTTGAATTGCATCCGTAAAAAGTACTCTCGAAGTGCTCCAGCACCTCCTGCGCCAAGCCGTAAATGTCTTGCATTGTCAAGATAATTACGACAATCTTTTTCCAAAAAAGGGTGGTTCTCGAATCCACCCGCTCCAACAACAAGAGATCCATAACTCTTATTCGTTCGGATCCCAGCAAAATCGTTTGTATCTAACACCCTTTTTACGGCATCACTAACTTCTCTATTACATCGGAAGAAGCAAGATTTCTTTGGACTAAGGCCGTGGTTATGAATATTATATACTGTTGTCAACCGAAGCACTCCATCATGCCTTAAGGCATTAATCTTTGCTTTACATTCTGTCTTTCCCGTTGGACATGGGTTGGCAACATTTAATGTCCTATTCCTGGCCTTCCCACCTCGAGCACAAGCAAGGATGACATATCTAATAGACTCATCTTCTCCTCTCTCAGCCCGTTTTGTCATCATCCCAAATCCGCATTTCTTACCATATTGTTTATAATAACTCATTAAATCTTCAATCGAATTAAACTTCATACCTGACTTTGGCTCCTCAATCGTATTATTATCATCATCCACTTCGACATTCAAAGATGTCCCCACACTGCCATCATCGGTTTCCGTAGGATTTGGTCTAATCACAGAAGTGTTTGCTTCAACTCTAGGGGATCCACATGGCACTTCAGTTTCCCCACCATAAAATCTATTATCCTCTGAACCAACTACTCTACTTGTAGTGGAGCTTGAATTGTTGATAGGAGTCAAAGGTTTCATGCCATGTTGAAATGGGTAATCAGCATTCTGTAAAAAACACAAAAAGTTTGCAATTAAACTCCCGGAAAAATGACCAAATTGCTGTTTTTTTATAGGTGCAAAGAAGCCAAATTATTAAAAAAAAATCATAACATTTAATCAACACCTGCATATTGATTGGATATTGGTTGCCAAACGGATATGGTGACCACGCAGGCACTGGTCCATAGTAACCAGTCATGTAATTTGGGATGTTTTGACTAGTTGGCTGTTCTTTCTCGTTGCCCATGCTGAGAAGGAGACAAATGCATTGTCAATATATTTTTTACAAATCTCCATTAAAGAGAGAAAGAACTGGTGGCAAAATAAGAGTTTCTAAACTTTATGAGACTAAGCAAGGTGAATGAGTAAAAATTTATCTTTAATGGATTCCGCACTCTTATGTACAAAAAAGATTACATACTAATCTAAAGCGTATCACGATGTCTTATAAATAAAATTATTTATATGATTATAACTTTTTACTGATATGAGATTGTGTAATAAAGTGAAACTATTAGAACTCCCTATATTATTAACAAACTACCTATATTATCATAATGTTGAGAAGGATTATAAAATTGCCCTACATGCCCAACTAAATAATCCATATCACCTAGCATGCCCAACTAAATATTTAAAAGTTTTTTTCTTTTTTTTGAAGGTAATAAACATAAGACATAAGTAAACATAGTAGATAGGCCAAAATTGAGCACATTTTTTAAAAGATATAGCCCACTTATAACTCAAGAAAACATTGACAAATAAATGTCTCTTTTATTTCCTTATTTCTGTGAAGCACAAGATGCTTTCAAATAAACTTGCATTTATTTGTTTATAGTTTGTGAAGCATGGAGTATTCCCAAATAAACTTCAAACTTGCCTATCCAAAAGAAACTGAAACTCTGCAACTGTCTTCCAAGTGCAGAGTAATGCAGGGATTGGAACTACAATCTTTTAATCGGTGTCTATTATATATATATATATATAAACAAAAAAACAAAAAACAAAAAACAAAAAAAAACAAAATCTTTTAATTGGTGTCTTCATAAAGAAGCTTAACAATTTCGGTGATGTTGCCTTATAATCTTTTGTGAATAACAATCCCATTGTACGGATCCTTTGAAAATGTTGCTTATTTTCAATTAATAAAAACTTGCTTATAACAATCTACTTCTGGACATACACTTAAGGTGCTGCACTCTGGTTCGGCATTAGAAGTATAAAGTAGTTCTTTGTTGTGCTTCTACCTGTTTTCCTTGAGAAACCGATATTTTTATATATAGATATATATATTCTTTTTGGAAGGTAGCAAACATAATAGATTAACCCAATTTGCATGTGGTCCCAATCCTAAGCCAATTTGCATGTGGTCCCAATCCTAAGCCAAAGTGAAAAGCGGAAAGAGAGAGTTTGGTACTATAATTTCTTTTTTCTTCTTTTTGGAAGGTAGTCAAATGGATGAAGACAATAGGTGGTCCCAAAATCATGTTAGACCAAAGATGAAACGACAATAAAGTAAAGCTTTTGTCTGTTTCTTTGTCATATATAGTTTTTCTTCTTTTTGAAAGGTAGTAAACTCTGACAATACCATAGCTGGTCGACCAAAGTGGCCCACGTACAGCAGAAACTGGAGTCAAAAGAAGACCCAGACCAGTCGATGAAGACACAGCAGAAACTGGAGTCAAAATGAGAAGAAATATTACCCAGTTCAGTCGATTGAGATGTAAATCTCAAGACCCAGACCAGTCGATGAAGACACAGCAGTTTAGCCGATGAAGACCCAGATGAAGACCCAGAAAAAATGCTGCTAAGACCAAGAAAAAATGCTGTGAAACCCTAGGAAAAATGCCTCTGAACACCCAGAAATGGAGCTGCCGAAACCCAGATGAATTTCCAATCAGTTCCTTCCTCCCTACTGATGAAAACCCAGATGACTTCCTCCCACGAAATATTTCTTCAAAATAAATCTCTTTCCCCGCTTTCTGCCTTTGTTTTCTTTTTCTTTTCTTTTTTTTTTTTGTTTTATAAATTTAATATAATATAATATTATCGGCTAACAGGCCGCACCGGGGATATACCCCGGTTGTACCTAGCACTACTGAATTAATTATATTATATTTCTGAAAAATAAATTAATAATTAAAAAAATGAAAAAATAAATTAATAATTATATTTATTATTTTATTATTATATAATATAAAATAACTATTTCAATATAAAAATTAATATAAATAGAATAGTCAAAATTTAAATTATCTTACTTTCATTAAAAGTATTATTTATATATGGATAATTCAAAAACAAAAGCCCAGCCGACTAGCCCCTCCTCTTAAAAAAAAGAAAAAATCTAGTTGCAAACACAATTGTGCACTAATTTAATGTGATTGGTCAAAAAGTAGATTTTATTAAAAATAGTGTTAATTTAAATTTTAAGTATAAAGAAATCAGTATTGGTACGCAGATTAATGCGCGACTTTGCTTATATGTAGCAAAACTCTAAAAAAAATAAAAAAAGAAACGGCATCGTTTTGGCCATGTGGGTGAGACTTCTCCCTTCCGTAAAATGCTGTCGTCTTGGGCTATGGATGAAACCAAGTCACCTCTTTCTCCCTTGCACCGCGCGAGACATCTTCTCCCTTCACTTTTCTTTTCTTTTCTTCTTCCTCCTTCCCACGCCCGTGTCGCTTCTACACCCTCCCCATCGTTGCCATGCATACGCCGAGCTCGGGCCATCTCCACTGTCTCCTGCACCACCGCCCATAACCCCCAATCTGTGAGCCGGCGTCCAGCTCCCCCCCCACCACCACCCCTCTCTGCAACCCGTGATTAGCCATGGAAATGGGCAAGCCTCTCGTCGCACGCTACACGTACGATGATCGCAAAGCCTCCACTGTCTCACACCTCCAATCGCAGCGTTGGCTGCGATGGCCGAGACGCCTCACTCAGCCTATAAATAGGCCGAGTTCGTCACCCCTCAAACCACCACAAAAACCTCTTCTCTCCATCTCGAAGCTTAGATCTAGTGAAACCTCATCCTTTGATCTGCTTCCTAAAGCCCTCAGGAGAGTTTTCGCCGTGCTCTACCGTACTCAGCCTCCCCAAGCTGCCTTCTCAAGGCCGTGCAACCACCCATGAGTCTCCCACTTTCCTTTCCCGTCATCCTCTCCTCTCGATTCCACTCCTACCCGTGAGTTTGAGCCAGATCCGCAGCTGTCCCATCGTGCTTTGTCGTGCCCCACCATAGCGACTCTCTCAACCACCCACTAGCAACCCAAATCTGGCATCCTCTTCGTGAAAAACCCACCAAAAGCCCTCATCCCCGCTGCTGCTCCGCCACTTACGACACCATCTCACGACGCGCGCACTCTTCAATCGCGGGACCTGTAGACCGACACTCACTCGATCTTCCAGATTTGCCTGTCCGCGTCATAAGTACCTCTCCAATGCAGCCCTTGAGTTTATAACATAATTTTATCACTAACGCTGTGTGCAGTCTAGTTTTGTTGAGAAGGGCTTTGGGCCAATGAAGTGTTGGGCTTGATATCGTAGTAGTGGTTGGAAATTGGGCCATGGGCTGGATGAAGGATGGGATTACGCGTGTAGCTTGGTTTGTGAATCTGTGTATGTGATTGTTGTGATGTTGTTTATTGTCTTATATGTGTTATGCCATGTCATCCAATATATTGCCCCTCATGCATTAGTATTTTTACTTGTTCTAATTATTTAACTATGTTGTGTTATGCCATGTTGTGTGAATTGAAAACTGAGTTTTCGTGTACCGGTGATATCATGTGGGTGCGTGCGTGCGTATCACGATCTCAAGTCAAGATGAGGCATTATCCCGGTGGAGCTCTTCTGGTCGTAATGAAATAAGTGACGTCTCATGGGTTCTCTCGTGCCGACTATGTAGCCCCTCTGCTGGCAAGGGCTAGAGGTTACCTAGTCACGTTACGCACCAGGTGCGAAGCTAGGCAATGCTTGTAATCACATGTACGGTTCTTTCCCATGGTGTGAGGAAGGGAGTCAGGGTGTACGCATGGTCCATAGGGGTGACTATGATGCATGTGTAATAAATGGTTGTGTTTTGGGCCAAATGAGTTTTTGGCGCGAGTGTTTTGTTTAAATGTGTATTTTGGGAAAGGGGAAGAAATGATATTGTGGTTGCTATCTTAATTTGTTGATTGTATAAATGCATGTTTTAAATTCTTGGTTGTTGCATGTTGATTTCTTACTGTGGTTGTGAATTCTCATTGTGGTGTTACTTTGATGCAGAGGGAGAGTTTGAGCCGGAGGGACGAGCTCTGCTGGAGGAGTGATTGCTGGAGCTTGCTATTTTCTCCCATATTTGTCGTGGGAGTTATTATCGCTTTATTTATATTTTTTTAGCTGGATGACTGTATAACCTCCAGGAGGATTATTACTTTTTGGGTTGTACTATTTTAAATTTTGTAGTTCTTAGCTTTGCTATCCTTTTGTTGTTCCGTTGTGTTATTTATGTAGCACACATATTGCATGCTTGCACAGACTAGCACATGGCAATGAGGTGTGTAATCTGTGGTCATTATCTCGGTGTCACGACTTCTACCAAATCATATGTGGGGGTTGAGGGCGCCACAACAGACGCCCCTTTTCTCTATCTTCGATTAAGAGAAATGCTAAAGGCAACCGGGGGGCAGAACCACGGGAGAACTGCGTCCCTTATGGCATAATGAAACGACACCCTTTCTTATTTTTGGCCAAAGCCCTTCGTTCCCATTCATTTTTTCATTTTTGGAATCCTCCCATTTCTCATTTTCATCTTCCATTCTAGAGATCCTCATATTGTGCACACACCCACGTCTTCTTCCTTCTCCTCTTCACGCCTCGATGCTCTTTTGCTCTCCACCATGGCTACCTCTTCTTCCTCCCTAACTCTCCCTTCCATTTCCCTCCATAAGCTTCCTTCTTTCAGTGCCTCCCATTCATTCAAGAGTTCCAATTCCTCTTTTTGGTTTAGGAATGTGACTCTTCGGAGTGCTAGAGATTGAAATCTTGACTGATCTAGGGTTTTTATGAGTGCTTCGATTGGATCCTAGGCTGTTGTTGACGATGCCTTGTTCTCAGATTATAAGCCCAGCTCTACTTTTCTATTTCCTGGTCAGGTAGTTTGACGTTTTGTTTTGCTTTTGTTATATATCGACATGGATGTACATTTATTTATGAAATTATATAAAATCGCTATCAACTTTTAAAAAAAAATCAAATCAGTGAGTAATTGAGACAAAAAGTTCTGGTTTTGGGATTAATTTGATAACAAAATGCATCTTCCATTCCAGAGCTTCTTCGTTCCCCTTCGTCTTCCTCACTACATGAATCTTTCCATTCCCACGAAAGCCCCACCCTCCCATGAAGACGACCCACAAAGCTAAAATCTGTAATCTCAGTTCTCCTGGGGTTGAATTAGTCTCTGAAAGAAAAAAATGAATAATACTAGGTCTCTTCTCTCTTTTTGAGTTGTATTGTTTTATTGAGTTTTAGGGGAAACTATTGACGGGATTGCGAAATGTCGTGCTAGGTATGGGATGGAATTTCTTGTATTTTTGGTGTCTAATTTGGTTCTGGCTTTGTTCGCATCTATGTTTGCAGTTTTGACGCTATCCTTCCACTTCATATCTCTAAACAATACCTAACAAATGGTCACCAAGTTCATACTAGCCGACACTCTCTCTAAGGTTGTGGTTAATGTCATGGTGCAGGGCTGCAAGTGGTTGTACTTTGTTAGAGGGAGAGAGAACAAAGAAGGAAAAAGAGAGAGAATCTATGTTCGTCAAAAGGAGAGAAGTTTGAAGCTGAAAGAGTGAGAGAGCATGATCAGGGATGGAGGGGTCTAAATCTAACCTCGTGAATTTTGGGAGATGTGTGACCTGACGTCATAAATCTAATTTTTTATGTTCAGTGTATTCTATTTCAATTGTGCCACGTCAGCCAGTTGCAGGAGGATTACGCAGGTCGGTTGCCTCTAGCATTTCTCGGTAAGTAAGTAGAAATTATTATTGGCCATGCCCAAATGCCTAACAAAAGGTTTTAATGATTTTGAAAAACATTAATAAACCCTAATATATCATGATTGTTTCACTTTTACTGTTTTAGCTAAACATGATAAAACAAAAGGCAACATTCTATCAAGAACTTACCCACGCATTCTACTCAACAGCCTTGCTTGCCAAAAAGACCATAGTTAACATGACTCCAGCTAACACCAAAGAAAGGCATGAGCCTCTTGAATGTCATTTCATCGAAACAGTCGAAGTGAGTGATTTGAGCATGTGAAGCCCCCGTCAACCATGAGATTAGCTCCGCTTACATACCTTGCTTCATCGCTTGCTAAGGATAGCACAGCATTACCTCCCAGTAAAATCATGAAAACCTGGCATGGCTTCATTAGTTCTCTCCTTCGACAAGTGAACTGAAGCCAAGGCTTTTAGAACAGCATAAGGAGAAACACAGTTGACTCGTATCCCATGTAGTCCAAGCTCAGTTGCTACATTTTTGGTGAGCCCTAAAACATCATTCTTGGACACTGTGTAGCATGTGGACCGAGCCCCCCTATGGCACTTGCAATACTGCACAGAGAAATTATAGAGCCCTTCTTCAATGGGATCATAATCCAAGCTGCATGTTTCATTCCAAGGAAGACTCCCTTCACGTTTAAATCAAATAACTTCGCAAACTCCGATATATCTGCACCACAGATATCAAGACTTGGTGAACCAGAAAAACCAGTGCTATTGACCCTGATGTCATGTGTACCAAATTTACTAACAGTGAAGTCAACTGCATGGCAAACATCATCTTCTTTGGTGACATCACAATGGAAATAACAAGAGTTTGCACCATGTTTGGGGAACGAGAAAAGCTACAAATCATTCACAGTAGCATCCACACCACACACGTGACGTGTACATTTTTTTCCCCTCCACGCTGAAACGCTTGTGAAAGGGAAAGAGAGCCAGTGCCGCCCATTTTCAAATTTGCTCTCCACCCCCACTCCGAGTTGCGTCGCTCCTTCCTGGCGCCGCCCATTTTGCGAATTTGCTCTCCACCCCCGCGCCTCGTCTGCCCACCCGAGTTGCATTGCCCCTCCCTCTGCCCGCCCAGAGTCACCCCGCGACGCCCCTCCTTTTGTCTAGCGCTGCCCATCGTTTGCTCCTCGATCTGCCCAGCGCCGCCTGTCTGCTCAGCTTCATAGGTAACTCCACTACCATTTTTCCTTCCGCATTATTGAGTTCTGCTTGTATACTAAGAGAGGTGAGTTTTGGGGCTTATTTTGGGTTTTGTGATATAGGTATTGCGGCTTAAGGGATGGAGATTTGTCCTTTCCCCATTTTATCATTGCAAACAACCATTTACAGCATCTATTGTTGAAAGTCCTACATCTATCTTGTTCGTGACGTGGCTGCCCCCATTAGAATGAACATCTCGTCTACCCATAGGCTCAGACTCCTGCCATTTGCATCAGAAACCCCTGTGGGTTTTGCTGGGAACCCAAACTCTGCTAGTTCTTACCCGAACCATACGTACCATCTGCTAATTATGATAGGCCAACGGCCTGTAATGGATGTGGTGTGCCCACCTCAAGAGCATCCATCTTTACTATCCTCAGTAGATCTAGGTGCTCCTGTCTCTGTGATAGTATACCTTTTTCGATGGCATCATAGCTTTTCACCTTTGCACTTTACAGGTTGGTATAGCTCGTCTTTTTTATTACCATGATTATAGAATAAACTAGATATGCTGTTTAAGAATTGTGACATTATGGGTACTGCCATGTTTCACATTCTTGTATGCAGGTGTGGAACCACACCCAAGCTCCAAAATTGCTTTACCGTGAGGGAAAAGGAAGATGGAATGCCACCTAGGCCTTCGACGTTGACTTCACAGTCATATGTTGGTCCCGTAAATGGTAAATCCATACTACCTGCCATTAATGAGGCCTGAAAATACATATTGAAATCCAAACGTCTACCATGTGAGTAGGTTGATTGTTGGGAATGGACGGAACAAACAAAGGCTAAGTTGAAGTAAATAATAGCGGAAGCAACAAAATAAACAGCAAGCACACAAAGAACACCAAGATTTAAGTGGTTCAGCTCAATGTGAGCCTACGTCCACTGTCGGGGTCGGTTTCAACAAATTCACTATGAACAAAAGATGGAGTACAAGAGTATTGAACACAAAAAATCCTTAATCCTAAAGCCCCAATACACCCAATGGACTCTTAGGATTGTATACAAAAGGATTCTCAAAACTCTCTCAAACTTGGCTGCTGAAGGGCTCTTCAAAATGAAGAGAAAATGATGTATTTATAGCTGAGGCGCTGATTCAGAACATTCGCTCGAGCGGACGTCGAGCGAACTGTCGAGCGCACGTTAGGGTTGCATTATTCGCTCGAGCGGACAATCGAGCGGAGGTCGAGCGGAACTCTCGGGAAGAATTCGCTCGAGCGGACAGTCGAGCAGAGTCGAGCGAAACTCTCTGGAAGAGTTCGCTTGAGCGGACTGTCGAGCGGAGGTCGAGCGGAACTCTCTGGATGAGTTCGCTCGAGCGGACTGTCGAGCGGAGGGTCGAGCTAACCTTAGCTTGAGCCAGGGTCGAGCCACAGTCGAGCCAGCGTCAAGCCAGGGTCAAGCAACAGTCAAGCCAAGCTCCAAAAAATACATTTTCAGCAGGAAATCAAGCCAAAACCAACAAATCTCCACCTTGGCTTGAATTCCGTCAAGCCTTAACAAAAAACCTTTAACCAAAGAATCGATTCCCACCAACAAATCACCAAAGGGGAATCACCAAACCCGAACACAACGTCTATCCTTGAAGAACTCAATTTCCACCCAAAAGTCTTCAACACCATAGACAATTTGACCAAATCACAAGCTTGGTCCTAATGAAGAATCAACCTCTTCACACAAAAGGCAACGCACCACTGAACAGACTGCTTACTTGAACAACGGCTTCTGAATACACACGGAGGCTAACAACAAATATTCTCTGCCAAAGTAAGAACACCTCAAAGTCTGCATGAGCATATCCCAAAGGTGACTAAACTGTCTCCTCTATCTACCAGATGAAACTGTAGACTTGCTCTCACTGTACGCCAATGCCAAAATCAAAATCATACTTAATTTCAATAGCATGATCTAGAGTACCACCTGCACTCTGTTGTGAAGCTCTCCCAGCAACTCCACCTTCTTGCTATAACCATGCTCTCCTTTCCTGTGGAAACAACAACTGAAAAACAAATTGTAAAGAAGAGAAGGTTCACCCAATAGCAAGCTGTGTTGACCGCTTCACCCAAATCTGTAGACAAGCCTGGCAAATCCAAAAGCATACTACGGGCTCTCACACAAGAGTCCATCTCATTCCATTCAACTACTCCATTTCTGTGGAGTGGACCCAACTGTATGGTATGAACAACGCTCTACCTTCTTGTCTGTAGATCACTAGCCTTCACAAATGCTTGAATACATCAAACACATCATAAAACAGAGATAAACAAATCCAGATTCTTCCTCAAATGGTCATCAACAAATATGAGTACAAACACAAAGCAAAAATTGCCTACTCATACATGACCATACTCATTCACCAATATGGCACAATCACATGCGCCATAAATGAGTAATACCTGAGTCTGGAACCTCTGAAGATGCTCCACCAATCACTGTACTGCCCTGAAGAAAATAAAGACCATCTATCTTCTTCCCTGTCATTACCACCGAAGAGCCCTTGTAGACTCGAATGACTCCACCTCCAGCTGAATACTGGTAACCAAAGGAGTCAAGAGTGCCCAAAGATATAAGATTTTTCTTCAAAGATGGAATATACCGAACGTTAGACAAAGTTCTAACGGTTCCATCATACATCTTAATCTCAACTGAACCAATCTCAACAATATCACAAGCCATATCATTTCCAACCAAAACGGAATCACCGTTGATTGATTCATAGGTAGTGAACCAATCTATCCTGGAACACATATGGAATGTACAAGCTGAATCCATGACCCACTTGTTACCAAAGTGACCACTAGAGCCGCTGACTGCTAGGACAATATCAGAGTTGTTAGACTGTTCAACGCTAACAACATTGGAGGAACTTTTACTTTTCTCCTTCAATCTGGGACACTTATTCTTGTAATGACCAAATCTATGACAGTAGTGATATTTAACATTTTTCTTGTTAGAGCTACTACTGGAATTACTCCCACCATAATCCGAACATCTTCCATTAGATCTACCACCAGAGGAATATTTCACAAACAAACCATTGGTTTGATTGTTCGTGCCTTGTACGCCCAATTTTGTTCTCAACTCCTTAGAATTCAAAGCAGATTTTACATCTACCAAGGAGATGGTATCTCTACCATACAACATTGAGTTCACAAAACTTTCAAATGATACCGGCAACGAACACAACAAAATTAATGCTTGATCCTCATCATCAAGCTTAATATCAATATTCCTTAGATCCATAATAGTTTTATTAAATTCATCTAGATGATCGGAAATAGGAGTACCTTCCCTCATCTTGAGAGTGTATAGTCGCTGCTTCAAATACAAACAGTTGGTGAGCGACTTCTTCATATACAAGCTCTCAAGCTTGGACCAAAGACNATAGGGATGATATGATATTGTATGAAGAGAGTGAGCGTCTCCAACATGAGGCTAAGAACCTCAAGTTTATGTAGAAGCATTTTATTAAAAAAAATATCTCTTTATATTTATGAACTCTGGTTTTATCCTTTAAGAGATATTCGTAACATGCTTCATACCTATTTCTCTTCTAATCATATATAATCTATCTTCTGGTAAAGGTTTTGCGAAAATATCTGCTAACTGATCATGTGTGTTTGTGAACTCTATTACTATATCGCTTTTCTGCACATGATCTCGAAGAAATTCAAGCCTAATGAAGACTAAAATCTCAAGCCTAGTATTTGGTGCATTTCCTAAGGACATGTGGATTTACAACCCAGAGACGTATTGCTCTGATACCACCTGTGACGCCCCCAAATTCCGCTTGGGATTGAACGGACATTTGAAGCGTCGAGACATGCAACACAAGGTTACCTGCCCCCGTTCATGACATATAAGATGCAATGTTCCTAACATGCATCTAACATTATGCAATATTCGCAGCGGATAATCTTTTTCTTTAGCAATACTATGCACCAACTAAATATATCCCAAATACTTGAAACATAATTCATACATAAAGGCATACTAAAAAGCCGTGATCACCACACTAGTCTAAAATGGTTGTGATCAAAAGAATACTTGAGATACAACTCCAAAAGTACAAGTATTAACCTAAGTTAAATACTATACCATCATCAACATCGCACCGTGGCCTAGTCGACCGTATTCAGTTGGTCAGATTCCAATTCTCCTTTGGGTCCTGTAACAAGATCTACCATTCGGGGGGAATGGTAGTTGGGACTACCACAGTGAGATTTGATTACAAATCTCAGTAAGTTAACATAAAACTTATACACAGGTTAAAAATGCATGCATGGCAGTAAAAGCATAAATGCATAATTATAGTCATACATAAACATAGTATAACTTGACATATAGCATGACTTAACCAGAACTTAAGCGTGAACTGAACTTGACTTAACATGGCATGAACTTAAGCTTAAAACATAACATGAACAATCAACATAACATGAACGTGAAACATAACATGGACATGAACATAACATAACATGAACGTGAGCTTGAACGTATCATAAACGTGAACATAACATGATGTGAACATGAACTTGGAACATAACATGAACATGAACATAACATGTACGTGAGCATAACATAACATGAACTTGATCTGAAACTTGACTTAACATAAACTTGGAATCTTATTTAATTGTCTTGATTAATAACGTGCATTAATACGTACTCCACAGTTGTTGTGGCCCCACGTATTCAAGTAACATAAAACATAATACGTACTCCACAGTTGTTGTGGCCCCACGTATTCTACATGTCACAATTGCTGTGTCTCATGTAGTGTATGCTCCACAGTTGTTGTGGCCCCATACTTCATGCTCCACAGTTGTTGTGGCCCCATGAATTCACATAACATAAAATATAATACGTACTCCACAGTTGTTGTGGCCCCACGTATTCTACATGTCACAATTGCTGTGTCTCATGTAGTGTATGCTCCACAGTTGTTGTGGCCCCATACTTCATGTAACATAAAATATAATACGTACTCCACAGTTGTTGTGGCCCCACGCATTATAAGTAACATAAATATAATACGTACTCCACAGTTGTTGTGGCCCCACGCATTATAAGTAACATAACATTAAATATAATACGTACTCCACAGTTGTTGTGGCCCCACGCATTATAAATAACATAAAATATAATACGTACTCCACAGTTGTTGTGGCCCCACGCATTATAAATAACATAAAATATAA
This sequence comes from Carya cathayensis, assembly GCA_011037825.1. Classification (NCBI taxonomy): domain Eukaryota; kingdom Viridiplantae; phylum Streptophyta; class Magnoliopsida; order Fagales; family Juglandaceae; genus Carya; species Carya cathayensis. Next base: position 33,127 of record QGSO01000954.1, on the reverse strand, counting down.
TACGTACTCCACAGTTGTTGTGGCCCCACGCATTATAAATAACATAAAATATAATACGTACTCCACAGTTGTTGTGGCCCCACGCATTATAAATAACATAACATAAATATAATACGTACTCCACAGTTGTTGTGGCCCCACGCATTATAAGTAACATAAATATAATACGTACTCCACAGTTGTTGTGGCCCCACGCATTATAAGTAACATAAAATATAATACGTACTCCACAGTTGTTGTGGCCCCACGCATTATAAATAACATAAAATATAATACGTACTCCACAGTTGTTGTGGCCCCACGCATTATAAATAACATAAATATAATACGTACTCCACAGTTGTTGTGGCCCCACGCATTATTATAACATAACATGTCTTATCTTTCTTAATGCATGTGATATTATTTAATATCATATACTTTTCTAACATGGCGTATACTTGTAAATGGCATAATATGATTTAATCATAAACATTTCATGGCATACATGTATCATATGGCATACTTAACATGGCATACTTATAACATACATCATTGTATGGCAGAAAAGATTATTTAACAGATAATTATTCATGAGAGATTAAATCATACGTAACAGATAAACATGTAATGACATAGCATGACATGGCATATACGATAACATACATACATAAATTGTAGTTCTCTTACCCATCACACATACACAATAAACTGATAGTAAGTTAGAGGCTAACTTACCTCGATCGTCGCGTTCTATGAGAATAGAGCGCGAGACACGAGGAACTGCACAACAGCTGGAAGAGGAACACTCGAGTCCTTAAGATTTTCACTTCTGAACTCAATTGCCATATTGTAAGCACTTGCAACACCACGGCCAACTTGAGGTTTCACTATACTCGGAAGAGATAAATTGACTTCAGAAAGCCTTTGCACTAAAACAAGTTCATTAAAATTATCAATAACAACCAAACAAACAACTCATTTCTCAATCCATATACTCTTAGCCATAGTCAACCACAAGATGACACCAGTCATCCCGGACTATAATCCATATCATCACTGCTTCGGGACACTGTCATACAGTTTCCCAACATTACACCATACGCTCCACACTTCTCTGCTACGCCATTCAACCCTTCGTGACACGCCATCCGATGTATCACGACTTAATACAGAGTACACTCACGTGAACTCTCTTCCATCCACACTACAAAACCCATCACTGCGATACACGTCTCACGGTGCATCGCTACGCGACACGGAGTACGCGCTACGCGTACTTCCTTCGCTACAACTCTCATCAACACGATGCACATCACACGATGCATCGCCATACAACACGGAGTACACTACATGCGTACTCCCTTCCTTCTACGACACACATCACTACAGCGCACGTCGCGCGGCGCGTCGCTGCATTACACAGAATACGCTACACGCGTATTCTCTTCACACAACCCGCCGTATCACATCTACGGCATCCATCTCACGCCTATACTTCACAGCACAGTCCACAAAATACACAATCAAACTCAACACTTCACAACCACACTTCGCTTCACAACTACGCAACGAACTCCACAAATACAACTACACAATCCACAAACCAACCAACTAACTATTTTAAACGTAAAATAACTAGAGATAGAAGGTTATACCATCGACGGGATAACCCGTGCGTCGCTCGTTGTTCGTCACGAACATGCGTCGGAGGAACGTACGTGGCGGTAACACCGCGTACGGTGGCTGTCCACCACATAAAGTGGTAGTTTGGAACCGAGAAAAGCTAAGCGTGGCCTTGGAAGGTTCATGGTCGCCTTGTGATGGTCAAAGGTGGCGGAGCACGGCGGCATCACGCCGTGAACAGTAAATCCGAACGGTGAGCGGAAACGCGAGGTAGCGAAAATTCATAGAACTTCATGGCAAGCTAGGGATAGGTAGATGAACATGTGGTGGAGCTGTGGTAGCGAGGTGGTGGTCGGACGGTGGCTAACGGCGGCGGATCGGCCGTTTGAAACCATTTTTGGCCTTGGAGAGTGTAGGAGAGTGAGAGCTCTACGAAGCTCCGTTGGCCATGAAATTTCTTGGGGAGGTTCATGAGGATGAGAGGAACAAGATGGTGGTGGTGAAACACCACGGGTGGCCGTGTACGGCGGCGCACGGTGGTGAAACCGAACGGTTGTTTTTAAGAAACCCATATGAGAAAAGTGAGAGTTTGGGAAAAAGAAAGACATGGGGAGGAAGCCCTTGATGAGGTGAGTCCAATGGTGGTGCTTGGTGGTTGATTTGGCCGTGTATGGTGGTCCAAAAATGTGAAAAACCCCTAGAGACCCATATCTTTGAAGGGAGAAAGAGAGAGAATGAGAGGTCGGTTTAGTACACCACCGGCGTGGTTGTGCTCGCCGGAGGGAGAGGATGAGGCCGGAGTGGGAGGTGGGGTCCGGCGGCCGGAGGTGGCGCCGGCTGGGACCTTGAAACCGAACGGCCATGGTGGCTTCCTTCATTCCGTCGACCAAGAGAGAGAGAGGGAGAGAAAAAAGAAAATAAAAAGAAAAAGAGAAAAAGTGAAAAGAAAAAAGGTAGGGCCAGAGTATATCGCTTCAATTCTACATTTCGGGATCCTCAAATAAACCAACAGTGAGTTAAAACACTGATTAAAAACGCTTAAATGTTTTATTTTAAATAAAACACTTTAAATAAAACACTACGATGAATTAAGGTAGAATATTATTTTATAAACTAAAATTTATAAAATAATATTTCTTCATCATTATATTAAATGATAAAGTACCGTTAATTAATCGAAGAGGATAAAATCATTTAAATTAATAAAACACTTAATTACTACACTGAGAAGAATTAAGATAGAATATTATTTTATAAACTAAGGTTTATAAAATAATATTTTCTTCATCATTATATAAAATGATAAAGTATCATTAATTAATCAAAGTGCATAAAACACTTAAATTTAAATAAGAATTTTCAACGTAAAATTAAACCTCTTAATATCTTAAAACAATTAAAATATTTAATCTAAATAAATATCCACAATTATAATATTTTCAGAGCTCATTAAATTATTATAATTGTGCTACTTTAAAAACAAGCTTATCTAATACTTTGAAATTCGATGGATAAGATCCGGGAAAACGCCATCGAGGTACAACGCTTAGGATAAAACTGTTCATAATTTTACAGCTGTCGGTGAAGAACAAATTACGTGATTTACGGAAAAGATAATCTATACGCGTGATTCCAGATGAGGGTAAAAACGAGAGAGATGTGATTGCTGTCGGGAAATAATCCAAAGCTGATAATTTTAGCGGACTGTTACAGCAAGCACACAAAGAACACCAAGATTTAAGTGGTTCAGCTCAATGTGAGCCTACGTCCACTGTCGGGGTCGGTTTCAACAAATTTCACTATGAACAAAAGATGGAGTACAAAAGTATTGAACAGAAAAATCCTTAATCCTAAAGCCCCCCAATACACCCAATGGACTCTTAGGATTGTATACAAAAGGATTCTCAAAACTCTCTCTAAGTTGGCTGCTGAAGGGCTCTTCAAAATGAAGAGAAAATGATGTATTTATAGCTGAGGCGCTAATTCAGAACATTCGCTCGAGCGGACGTCGAGTGAAGTGTCGAGCGCACGTTAGGGTTGCATTATTCACTCGAGCAGACAGTCGAGCGGAGGTCGAGCGGAACTCTCGGGAAGAATTCGCTCGAGCAGACAGTCGAGCGGAGTCGAGCGAAACTCTCTGGAAGAGTTCGCTCGAGCGGACTGTCGAGCGGATGTCGAGCGGAACTCTCTGGATGAGTTCGCTCGAGCGGACTATCGAGCGGAGGGTCGAGCCAACCTTAGCTTGAGCCAGGGTCGAGCCACAGTCGAGCCAGGGTCAAGCAACAGTCAAGCCAAGCTCCAAAACATACATTTTCAGCAGGAAATCAAGCCAAACTCAACATTGATGTCTTTTATTTTTTAATAAAGTTTGTTTGACGTGCTTTTAAATCTAACAAATTACATAATTGCAACATCCTTTTGAACTAAATATGCCCCACCCTTCGTTGAGTAATCCGGACGATTTTAGGCGATTTGAAGATTCATTCCAAGTATATTTCTCCTAATATTTTAACCAATTTCCAAAAATTAACATGTTAATTTCCATATGAAGTGGATTTTAAAACGAATTTAGAATAACAGAATCTTGGTGTTATTTTTTTCATTTGTTATAGCTGAATTGTATTTCCCATGCAGCGTTGATGGCCTTCGGATATTTTTCTTTAAAGTTTTTAGTTTCATGCAGTGTAATTGTTGAAGCTCTAAAGGTGGATACTCTGCAGAAACTTTGTTCATGATTGGAGCCTATTCTCCAGAGAGTTGTAAGATAAATTAGCTTTCTTCTATCTTTTTCCCCTCTACTGAAGGTTTAGGAAAACTTTCTTTTCATGTTTTATCATAAAGTGATTAATTTAATTTATAAGCCATCTAGCTAAATAATGGTCTTCTCTTTACCTAAGGGACTGCAGAATTGAAGTAACGGAATTTGACTGCTCTTTTTCTTTTTGAAGTTTATAGGCTATTAAAAAAAAATTCAGCACATCTAACACAACAATAAATGGGACTACAACGTTTTTAAGGACATTTATGTTTCTGAAAATGGGGCTCAAGCACAAGTACATTGGTTATTGGAAATCTTTCTTGAGTGTCTACTATGTAGCTCAAGTTAGGTAGCTGAGTTTGTTATATAATATTGTTTTTGGGTCCAAAAACATGTTGTTCATGCATCCAAGGTCCGTCAAAAAGTCTTGGTGATTTTAACATAGTTAGAACTCCTTTGAAGAAGTGTCCGTGCCAGTTGTCTGACATGCTTGATAGTGAAATAGTCCTCTATTGGAATATAGAAATGGTGTTCAGCATTTGATGTTTCTTATGTATGCCACTGAACAGGTTAGTGAAGATCGAAATGGAGCATGCTTTTCTTTATGAATATTTTTATTTTATAAATCTGAGAACCTTCTTGTTTCAATGCTTTTCTCTATGAATATTGAAGTTCATAAGATGCTTTCCAATGTCAAAGCCTCCTCTATTTGCTTTTAAAGAGGTGAGAGATGCAATAAAGCATGGGTACTTACACACTGCTGGTTGCGCAGGTTGTTTGATGTGTTACTTATCCTTAGTAAGGGGAGCTGAGGGCCTGCGTTCAGAGGGGAGAAAAAAGAACAAAATTATTTATGAGTACTTCCATGACTAAAGAATGTTTAGAAAAAAGCATGAATATTTGAACTGATAACTGCATGCTCTTTCTGATTAGATGGGTTGGTGGACATTTATGTGGTTTCTAAGCTTAGATTTCCTGCTTTATGCCTGGTTAATATTACATAGCTAAGCGATGCTCAATCCCTTTCGTAAGCTGGTCACCTCTTGAATATTGTCGATTTTTAAATAGTACAAGTTTAATTATAAATTAAATGGATCTGTGTAACATGATGAACTCTATCCAAGATTGTGATAGCTGGTGGCATGGGAATGACTAGTAAGCATGAAGTAAGTAATGTTTGTGGTTTGTTTTATATTGTCAATCTGATTGAGTTACCAATCTGTAATATTTCTTGCTTTATGCCAGGTTAATAATCCTTGCACTAAATGTAATATTTTCTGAATTTTAAGGTGGATTTACGTTGTCTTTTGATATTTTCAGGTGGTTTTGATGTTTTGTACAGTGGAGGAAAAGCCAGATTGGTGCTAAAAGTATGCAGACTGGAGGAAATAAGAAAACAAGAAAATGAGACTACTTGGGTTGAAATCAGCTGCTTGGTAATGTTGTATCCAATTAGAATGAATATTATGACTCAATATTTTACTAGATGACTTAATCCACGGATGATTATTTGATGGCAGTGTGAATGCGTCATGTTGACATGTTCTAATATTGAGAACTGCCGGCTGCTTGTGTAGATGCTGGTGTGCCTAGTTGTGTATACTTTTTTGTGTATATAAATGTTGTGGATTGCCCCTAGGTGTATGTGTGCTCAGGTTTGGGGCTTGAGAATTCTCAATTCAAACTCAAAATTCTCATCTCATCATTAAAAATTTTCTAAATTCTCACACAAAATATAATAAATAATTCAACTTTTTCAAATCTCAATACAACTTTTCAAATCCCAAAACAATAATAATACTAAAAATAATATTTTAAACTCTCATCTCAAACTCAAAATTCTCATCTCTACCCCCAAACCTCCGCACGTTGTGTTTAGTTGTGGAGGTATTTTTGTGTATATAATCGTTGTGGATTGTGTTCAAGTTTGTGTATAGATGGTTTTGTGTTTAATTGTGTATGGATTTTGTGTATAGGCGGGTTGTGGATTTATGTAAATTTATTTATTCATAGTTTTTCTGTGAAAGAGTAGTCCTCTTTATTTGCTTAATTTTTATTTTTCCTTTCTCGTATTATTCCAAAACCAGATACAGACTGTATTTTCTTATTATCATTCCTTCTGCATGAGGTAAAAGGAAAGAGATTCAAGCTTTGGGTCATATATTTTTTTAAAAACCGGTACCATCAACTTGAGAATTAAAATAAAGTTAGATTCATGTTGCACCATACAACAACGGAATCAAAATTGAAATCATTCATGAGAAGTGCACAAGCTATTTTCATTATACAACTTTTCATTACAAGGTTAATTTAATGAACCTACAGATATCCCTTTTGTACATTATAATCAAAACATAGGAGGACCATTACAGTTCATCTATTAAAAAACGATATACTCCAAGTACAAATACAATAATTTTTACTTTTCATTTCATAGAATTCTCTCTCTCTCTCTCTATTCCCGTTTACAAACTTCATGCTTGAGCAACAATCCGTCATCCCACATCTTCCAAACTTTATTCTCTCTTGTACGAACATTCTCCTCCAACAAGTGAAGTATATCCACCCAAACTAAAAATTCACACCTTCTTGTTTCTCCCTGCACACGGTAAGAACATTTAATTAAAATGATAAAGCATACCGTGCAAAATCAAACTCAATTTGCAAAGTCAAACCCTTCCAACATATGCCACACCCTGTATTCTAATATACTCCACTTTTACACCCTAAACTATTAAAATTGACAATTAACATCATGATCTACCAAACTTTAATAACATATATATCGATTAAGATTTGGCAATTAAATTTAATTAAAAAGAGGACATGTTCCCTTTCTCCAGAATACAAAACAAAGCAAAACCAGCAAAAATAAGTACTTGGTAACATTGTTTGGAATTTTATGCTCCAATAAAACTTTACCACTTAAAAAATGTGATTATTGATGTGAAACCTCAGGGCAATGCAGAGAGAGTTGTGCAATTCTCACTTAATTAACAAGCGTTCAAGACAGTAAAACACATGCAAAACTACTTTCAAGCATAATTACCACTTAAAGAACTCCACATCAAAACATCAGTAAGAATTAAGAGGTCAAACATTCCAAGAAAATATTTTTGGAATAAACTTGGGAGTTCTTTTTTATAGTGAGATCATCCACAACTTCTACTCGAGTGTATGCTTGAGAGATTTCCATTTTTTCATGAAGTATATGATTACTCAAGTCAATGTTGATCTCATCTAGGACTGTTCATATGGGCCGAATTTTATCCGGCCCGGCCCGGAAACCGGATAACCGGATTTCCGGTTACGGGTTTCAGCCCGGATATATCCGGGCCGATACCCGTATGACTAAAACCGGTTTTATCCAGTTCAGGTACCGGATGTTAAATCCGAAACCCGGATTTAACATCCGTTACCCGGGTTTTTATTTAGAAACCCATATCCAAGTCCACGAATATGCCCTAAGCCTTCAGATTCTTTGCCCCCAATTTCCCAAACCTACACTTAAGCCTCCAGATTCTCAGATCGATTTCTCTCTCTCTCTCTGCAAGTTGCGCCGATCCTCTCTCACTCTCACACCGAAACCCTAGCCTCCTCTACCTTCATCGCCTTCGTTGCCTCCGTCGTCTCCATCTCTCTCTTTCTCTCGCGTCGTTGCTTTCATCACCTCCTCGCTCCATCGTCTCCATCTCTCTCTCTCGCGTCGTCAAGATTCCGCGACCAGGTGATGGAAATTTCTGTATTTTCTGTAATGGGTTTGAGTTTTGGACTGTTAAGTGCCGAAACCATAGCCTTCCTCAACCGAATGCCGAAACCCTAATACTTTTAGATCTACTCTTAGATCTAAGACGTGGCTTTGAGTTGTTTTTGCTTTTTTGTTCTAGATCCACACTTAGATCTGATCAATAATTTACATTATATTATCTATTTATTTGTAGATCTTGGGATGCTTCATTTGCTCTGATATCTGGGTTGTTTTTTTTATTTTTTATTTTGGGTTGTCATATCTCTACTTGTTTGTAGCGAATGGAGCCCTAGTGTTAGTCGTCAGTTCTAAGTTGTCTCTAAATCCCAATATTGTGTTGTGCGAGCTTGATAAATCAGATATTGCATATCCTCCTGCTGAGAAAAGTTTGGGGGGTTTTTTCACTTTTTTATTTGGGTCTGTTTTGATGACAATGGTTAAATGAAAGAATCTTTGAGGAATATTTTTTGGGGTTGGATCTGGATTTACTGAATCTTTGAGGAGTAGTTTTATGGGTTAGATCTAGGTTTATAGAATCTTTGAGTATATATTTATGTTTTATGGAATAGGGATCCATGGGTTTGTTTGTTTGCTTTGCAGAGGTGTATAGAGAATGCACCCTCGTGTCCGTAGCATATGTATAGCTTTAGATAGCAGAGCATAGCTCTTTGTTTCTTTTACTTGCATTGTTGTGTCTGTCTTTGTGGTTATGCTTTGTGCAAGCAAGAAGTTACGGCCTTTGCTCTGTACTTCTAATCCTTTATTCAATAAAATCAGTTCTCACATGTACTAGTTAAATTTCCCCTTGAGCAGGCATATTCTTATTACTGTAGGTCCCAAATTTAATTTAGGTAGGCCATGGCTTTAAAACCATTTCCATAGAGATTTTCTTTTGATTTCTCATCTTGGGCAAAAAACAAAAACCTATTTTCTTACTCTTTTATGTATAATGGTTTTTTCCCTTACACTCATAAAAAAAAAACCACATTTATTTTTAGTGGATGTTTATATGGCACCATCAATGTAGAAACAAAGTTTTTACATTTTGAGGAGTATTCGATTGTGATGGGTTTTAGAGTTTGTTTGGGTGGATTTGGAATCTTAGGATTAATTTTGGATTTGGTGGGTTAGAGATCTGTGATGATTTTGTGTTAGATCTGTTATGATTTTGTATTAGATCTGGCCTGGCTCATCAATTTAATGCCTTTTGAATGCAGGGTCCTCCAAGAAATCTGTTTATTGGTGGAAGTTTCATCCAAGAAGTTGTCCTATTTAAATTTATTCATTTTTCCCATGTTGTTGTAATGAAACATGTCAGCTGTCCTAGAGGCTTCTTTTTGCTTACAGATCTAATCTTCACCATATGGTTTCATGTAATATTTAGTGGAATTTTATATTTTGTAATGTAATTTAATATGTAGTCGATTGCATGCATTTTAGTTTTTCATTTTTATATATTTTATTATTTTGGACAATGCTATGCTTTTTAATAATATCTCTTAGAAAAATTTTCACAAAATATAGGTTTTTTTTAAAAAAAAAAGGTATGATTTTCAGCACTTTTTTTTAAAATTTCTGTAGTAAATATAGGCTTTTACATAGAGAATTATGATTTTGAACATGGATTTTTCTTAAAAAATTTGTAATATAATATAAGTTTTTATTTAAAAAAAATTATGCTTTTAAAGCCTTAAGAAGGAAAAAAAAAAACCGAGTTCAACCAGAACCCGGAATCCGGGTTTTACAAAACCCGGGGTCATCCGGGTTTCGGCCCAGATCTGACCCGGGATAACCCGGGCCGGGTTTCGGCCCGGGTTGCAGACCCGGGTTACGGTTTGGGTTCACCCGGGTTCCCAGGTTGGAACCCGGATGAACAGCCCTAATCTCATCTGAAACCAAAAAAGAAAAACAAAAAGAATGTAGCAAAGCAAAGAGTAGAATACTTGCTTTTCAACTAGAGGCTTCTTTGGAGGTTGCAACATAAAGGTTGGAGTTCTGCCTAATTGACCCAAAACATCAAGTCTCCGGACTGAAAAAATAAGTTTGAATCAGTAAATTATATGAGATATACATATCATAACCTAGCAAATTTTAATCAAGTACAAAATTTTTGAAGTGAGATTCCACAACTCAAAACAACCATTTTTCTTTCCTCTGATACATAACTCAAAAAAAAAGCATTTCTGACCATCATTATTTGAAACCTGAATAAAATAAAATGAAAACATCAAGTTGCAATAAACATAAAATTTTCCTTAGAACTAGGCAACAAACCCAAAAGTTGTGATTTTAAACAAGATCTCTTTGGATGCCATATTGATTTTGTTTCCAAGCTTACAAAAAGTCCATATATACTCCTGCAATATTTCTTTTGTTTCCAAACTTGTTTATAATCCCTGCATCATCGAAATCTTAGGCAGTGTACGTAAATGGGGAACACCCCCAATATTTGGTGTGTAATATTAACGTCATGATCTCTTAAGTTTTCAAAACTTATAGTGTTAGGAGCTTAAAAATCTTAATGTAACTGAATTACCCAACATGGATGCTCATTTATAAGTGGGCGGCTTGAGACCGATTGAAAGAAATTTCTGCTGTTTGAGGAATACGTCATTGCTTTTACAGCAACCTCCAATTTCTAGCTAATACTAGATATGCATCATCCAGAAACAATCCCATTAATTTCTAGCAAATTACCATTAATTTACAGCCAATATACCTAAACCCTGGAGGAAAAAAGAATGGAGTAAACACAGAGAAAAAAAAGAAAAAGAAGAAATGCATAAGACTGTAACAGGGTAGATAGGGATTGATTAATTGTAACTAAGAAAAGGAATGAAGAATATGATGGAAATGGAATTAATTCTGTAAAACCAAAAGAGATTACAGACGCCTTCTTCGAGGGAGGCTCCTCCAATTGCAGGAAAAAAGAAAATGCTAGGAATATATTCTTCATAACCGTTCTGTCAGAAAACACATGCTAAATACTACTGAAATTAAAAAGACTAAAGGGCCCTTTAAATCTATGGGCTTATGTTTATTACATAAGATATTATGCAATCAGGAAATCATACTAAGATGGCCCAGCCACGTGAAGGCCCACGATCCACTTCCTCCCATTCGGCCCATGATGGCCCAATCACAATAAGTCTTCAGTTAAACTTCCGTCGGCTCCCTTTTCGTCTAACACTTCTGCACTTTCACACTTCCGCACATCCCTTACTCACCCGTACACTCCATGCCCTAAGTCTTCTCCCTTTGCTTCACTCCCTTCTCAGTTGTGTAACAAAGACTGACCTAGAATCACAAAGAAAAAAGGAGTAATACAAGAAAAATTTTGAAGAAGATTATTTACAATAAACGATACATTACCCCTCCACAGATCTGAGGGCTTCACGTCGATGGAATGAGGGCTTCACGTCGGTGGATTGCGTGCTTCACGTCGGTGGACTGTGTGGTTCAGATCTGAGTATGTCGAAATCGCAGAGAAGAAGAATAAGAAATCTTAGTGCAGAAGAAGAAGAAATCTCATCGCAGAGAAAAGGAAGTCGAAATCTCACAGGCAGAAGTCTAAATTGCATCCTGCAAAAGTAAAATCGTAGCGTCCAAAATCTCACTGAAGCTTTTCTCGCCAGGGGCCAGGGGGTGAGAAGGGGGGAGAGCTGAGGGATTCGGAAACTGAGGGCTTGGGGGCTTAGAGGCAGAACCGGTTCACTTGTTAGTGAACCCAGTCTGCCACGTAGGGTGTGTCTTGGCTGATGAGAAGTGTTTTCCTTGTGAATAGGCAAGCAATGCTCTCTCTAATACCAATGGCTCCTCTTGTGATCAAAGCCGGCCACTTTCCCCAGTAACCTGAGGTGGAAAACACTACGAAGGTATTATATCATACAAGGAATCTAATGCAATATGTTAGAATAAGAGATTAACTATTAAGACCATTGATGGATCTTCCGATCTGAGTTAAGACTCAGAATCCTCCCAACCTTCGTAAAGTGAAAAACAAAAACATTATTATTAAAATGAAGCAAATTTTTTGAGAATCTACTTCACTCACTTGATTTCGGAAATCAAGGCCTTGTCACGAACTTAACTTTTAGTATTTGATTTCAACTTAAATCTGGAAGAATTTTTTTTTTATTCAATATCTGATACAGGGAAGAGCGTATATACTCGTGCAAATCTAAATATTAGGAGAAAATAACTCAACATTGAAATGACATGTGAGTAATAATATTTTGTTGGTTTCATTAAAATTAATTTAATTTATTTAGGTTGAATGGGTTTAAGTTTTGGAAAAGCATTCCAAAACTTAAAGCTAACAGTTATACTATGCAACCATCTACTATTCACTCAACTTCTGCACTCCAGCTTACGTGGCTTTTTTTTTTTTTAAATGTCCGCATTTTGGTCCAGAAGCATCATTTCAATTTCCCCCACCCCCTCGCGTTCTTCTTCACTTCTAACACAAGAAATCTTCCCCCGCATTCTCTCCTCCACGCCCCCAGCTCGTGTCTTATGCCGGCCTAACCCTTTCCCCTCCTCATGTGGCTACATCACTCCGCCCCGTGTGGCTTCATCACTCTGAAACTGTGTGGCTTCCTTTCTGGGTGCAGCATTTCCGTACAACATTTCCAGCTTCCCCTTTTCGGCACAGTTTTCTGTCCTCCGGTGGTATTGTAGCTTCCCAAACCCACCTTGTGTTGTCTTGCAAGGGTAAGAAATTAACGGCTAGGGTTTTTATTTTTCTCTTTTGGTTTCATCTCTCCATTTCTATCATTACTCATATTTGTGTATTTTTTGCGTTTATGGATCTTTGATTTTATGTTTGTTTGATCTGTGTTTTTGGGTTGTTGATGTTGTATGTATGCCACTGATTTTGTGGTTGTTTATAACATATGAAATGAGTGAAATTTAATGTTTGGGACTGGCTGTAAGGGGAAAACACAGAGAGGCTTGATATACAACATGGTATACAGTTCATGTTGAAAGCTTAAGGAAAGAACAAGCACACAGACTGTTTGAGAAAAGACGCCATAGACAATACAAACATGCTACTCAGAATTCATTATCTTTGTCATCTAGACATTTCCATTCATTAAATTTTAATACTTTTGAAGTATTTGACATTTGACACTATCATTGCCTGTTAAAAAATTTTCAAACTTGATGTTACTAATCTCCTCGATTGATACAACATTCTTAGAACTCCTAAAACTGGAAGCTTTGGTGTCTTCACCAACAATTTAACAAACACGATGCTACTGTTGATACAACCTTACTTTTTTACTTCTCTAATTTTTTTCTCCTCTATTTTTTCTGGAGTAACGAGTTTGTCCCTAAAGGCAGCATTTAAATCAGTGCCATCCTTTTTCTTTTTCCTCGACTAAATCGGTGACCTTCATGAGGTTTGGACCCAATTGATCACATGCTACTCTTCAAGTTTACTTCAATCTAACTTTGTCTATTCTTTTGTTTTTTAAATATATATATATATTTGAAACACTTGATTGCTATGCACCCAATATTTCATGACCAACATAGCTTTCAGTACTTAAGGCAACAAGATCATGCTAGTTATCTTTTTTGCTGGCCATAAAACATGAAAGGTGTCCCCCACTATTACAGAAAAGGCAACAATTGGATGTGATAAAGATGGTCATGACCGTGTTTTACTTGTGAAATTGAGACTACTTTGAAAACGGTACTATTGGCAGCTGGTATTGACAAGTTTGCAAGTAAAAAATAAAAATCATCAAGGACATCTCTGCACCTGCAAGCCTGCAACGTTAGGGGCATTAATTTGTTGGTAAAAGAAATGAAAGAAACACTACCCCCCTTGAAAGCAATGAAAGACAAATTTGAATTTCAGAGCAAGGATTCTGAGGAGGTCAAGTTGGATATACTTGCTGGCCCGCATGCCTCGGTTGCATTTGATCACAACCTTTATCACAAGAGAGCTGTTGCTGCATCTTGTTTTAAATGAAGGGCCCCCTCTGTTTCCACTAACTTCAAGATTCCCTGCTCTAGAGATCACTAACCTTGGAGACCACATTCAGAATTCTTAAGTAAATCAGACAACTACATTTATGAAACAGTAAATGTGGGGGAGAGAGAGATATTTAATGCATTAAAACTGTACGTACAATATTATAGGAGAGTACCATCCAACATTCTTGGAGGTTATATGTGAAATTTGTGAATTCAAAATTGTATGCACAATCCATTTCGTCTAGCTGGGTTAAAAATTCAGTTTTGCACTTAAAGTAGCCATTGCGTTCGATATTGGTTAATATTTTCTGGGGATCATTTGTCAATCATCATGTAGATCAACTATGGCATTGAGTCAATCATCATCCTCTATAGTTAATGATCTTGAAATTGAATTACCGACTTGTTGGTGTGGTTTGAAATTGACAGAAGTGTTATGCGTCTGTAGGGTGTCAGATGCTGTTGATTTTAAGTAGATAAGCTGCCCACTAAATTTATGTGTATTATATACTATCCCAAATGTTTCCTCAAATAGCGTGATGGGCGAAAAGGAAGATGGAAAGCCACCCAAGCCTTCTACATCGACTTCACCAACCTAGGTATGATACACACATTGGTTATTTGAAAATGCTCACAGTGTTAGATATTGTAGCCTTTACTTAATCCATGGTTTATTTGTATATTGTAGGGATATCATGGTACTGCAAATCCAAATAACCCTCCATATATGATGCCTCTAAATACATATCCAACTCCATATCCGTATACTTGGGGTAGCCAAGTAAATAAATTTTCTATATTGATTTTTTTTTTTAACGTGCGTGGGTTTGAGTCATTCTAACACAGTGGGTAATTGTAGCATCTAGCAATGCCACCCTTTGGGCCAACCATGCCATACCCTCCGTCGAGTAATCTGGAGGAGTTGAGACAAGGTGAAGATACAACCCAGGTAGTTATTTTGAGTCACTTGTTATGGTTTTTTCTTGTACCTCCGTATTTTTCTTAATGAATAACACAATAAGGAAAATATAGCATTCAGCAATGCTGCCATGCGGACCAACTATGCTCTATCCAAATTGCGCAAGTGATTCATTATCTATGCCATTTAGTGTTGAAAGTGAAAAGGATGTTGGAGGTACACTTTTAACAATATGAGTCAACATCCATTGTATATAATAAAAATGCTAATACTAACCACTCAATCTTCCTTTTCAGAAACTTCACCCGACATAGATATATCACCAAACGCGGAGGGGATGTTTGAAGTATCAGATGATGATAATAAGATTGAGCCTCCAAAAGCTTGTATGAAATTTGGTACTGATAAAGAGGTTTTAGTCTATTACAAACGATATGCCAAACAAGAGGGTTTTGGGGTTATTATAAAAAGGAAGAAGAGGGATCTAGATGAGAATGTTAAGTATGTGAAGATTGCCTGTGCACGTGGCGGCAGGTACTATCCTAGCCATAGTAATTTATCAAAGCCACGGCCAATGACAAAAACGGATTGTAAGGTGAAGGTAAATATTTGCTTTGTGAATGGGGAATGGGTGTTGACCAGTGTAGATCTTGTTCACAATCATAGTACTGTTAGCCCTAAAAAATCTAGATTTTTTAGATCTCACAAAAATTTAAATGAATACAGTCAGAGGATACTCGACTTGAATGATAGAGCAGGTATTCGGATGCATAAAAATTTCCATGCACTTGTAACTGAAGCGGGGGGGGGTATGAGAATTTAGATTTCCAAGAGAAAGAATGTAGAAATTTTATTGACAAAGCTAGGCATTTAAGAATGGGTAAAGGAGGTGGGGAAGCACTGAATGAATTTTAAGAGAATGAGGAAAATGACTGATGGCTTTGTGTCCATCATGGATATGGTGATGAGTTTAGAGTTAGGAATGTCTTTTGGGCTAACCGAAGAAGTCAAGTGGCATATGAGTATTTTGGAGATGTGATCACGTTCGATACAACGTACCTCACAAATAGGTACGGAATGCCGTTTGATCCCTTTGTAGTTTTGACTAAAGCCAAATCATTTCATCACATATCATGTAAGCATCAATTCCTAGAAAAATGTCATAAACTTTTATGATTCTATTATTACATGATGAGGATAATCAAGCTTATAAAAAAAATGGCAATAATTTTAAATCCAACCCAATGCCATGCAAAGTAATTGATCTATCACCAGCTCAAGTCATAGCTATTCCTGTGCTTAATGGTAGATCATATTTTGAAAGATAGCAAGAACTGGGTTAAACAAACAATTGGAAAGAGATTCTCAAAAGCACTCCCAAGTTAAGATAATTAGTGTACTCTGAACAATATGATTCGTCTCAATTAGGATACCACACAATACACGTACATTACAATTCACATAAAGTTTATGACTTTCCAAAAGCATAGCAGTTCCCTTTTTTTTTTAGGTCTCTTTTCCCCCATAATCTTATATATATACAAAGTGAAGACAACATTTTCAGTTGAAGCCACCGAATTGGACTCATATTAACACAACACCCAGGAAACAGAAAAATTACAGGAAAATAAATCAAAATGAATTTCAAAACCAAAATGAATTCCCAAAAAAAAAACACAAAATGGGAAAAAAATAAAAATTAAAACATTTTTTTCCTTCATCAAGTTAACCTCGAACTACAAAAGCAAACAAAATCGCAGGCATAGCCATTTCAATGATTCAAACCAGACAATTTTTACGTAAGATATGAGATCCTATGTCGACCTACGATGGTGACATTTCAAACGAATTGAAAAAAAAAATGTACCTTCAGGACTAACTCGGTCCAGCGGCTTGGAGCTGAAGGAGAGAAGGGGTGAGAGAGAGTGAAGGGGTGAGAGATCTGGTTCGATTTAGTGGTTAAAGAGGGAGATGAGTTTTTCTAGAGTTTGGGACTGCGTTGGGGTGAGAAAGAAGGGGTGAGAGAGAAGAAGAAGGAGAGTCGAGTGAGAGGGAGGAGTTGAAAAAAGAAGAGGACAGACAGAGAAGAAGGAGGGCGTCGTGAGAGGGAGGAGGGAGGAGGTCATAGGGAGAAGAGCATCGACTGCAAAGAGGGAGAATGATGCTCAATTTAGAAGGGGTGCGATTTGAAATTGGTTAAACCGTGATGTGGCTCTGGACCAAGTTCGCCACGTCAGGAGTGCGGCGTGCTTTTGGAAAACCGGAGGTTGGATGGATTTATTGTAAAGGTAATATGTCACTTGGGCGGTATCGCTCAAGTGCACCGTTCAGGATTTTTTTTTTTTTTTTTAGTGATTAAATAAGTATTTTTAAGTATATTGATGTATTTTTTTAAAAAAAATATTTAAATACATTAAAAAAATATGAAAATAAAATTGAAAAAAATAAATAGCCTGGGCAGCACAGTAGCCAAACCCTTTGGAAAATACTTTAGCCACACAAGAATTACACAAAAATAAATTTATAAACTGACGTAATTTGATGTGGTATATCAGATTGTAAAATTATTTTTATTGTAAAGTATATCTAATAGATCTCATGAAACCATGTCAGTTTGTGGGCTTACTTTTGTATAATCTCTGTGTCTGTAGTAGTTTTCTTAAGTTTTTAGGCTGAATTGTATGAAGTAGATTGAGTTGAATTTAATTTTTTTTTGTAAAAAATTAAAAAAATAGTGATTCACATCAATAATTGGTTTGAGATAAGTTGTATTGATTGAGTTGGATCTAACAACCAAACGCAGCCTTATACCATACACTACACATCTTTTTTAATTTTTTTCATTTTTCCTATGGTAAATATGTAGTGTATAGATGATGAGTAATACAATTCAATTAATTTAACATAAAAAATATAAAGAAATTTAAAAAATATATGATGTGGGATCTGAATAGCATAACTCATTAGAGATTTATATGAAAATAGTATTTTTTTTTAGACAAATCACATTTTTTTTTTAAGTGAGTACGTGAGCTTGAGATCGTTAGAACATTATTCCAGTTTGGGTGCTGCTATTATGTCACTCAGCTTTGACAGTTGGCATTGTTCTTAGTACAAATTTGTACTTTTATTATTTTAAATATTTTCTAAATATCTTTAAATATTTAAAAAAAATACATGAACAATCAAATCAAATTGGATGGACAAACTCAAGGGTATAATATATTTTCCTTCATGTATTTATCTGCGTTTATCTCTCGTTAAGGTTTATTGAATAAGAACCCTCAGCATAATCAGTCTCGACTGATCTGGAGCTTTTGGACCGTCCATTCCAGCCTTCGATTTTTAGATTTTTGGACACCCTCAATTATGGCTAAACTATGTCTTGATTCCGACGACAAATCATGTGTTATAAATATACACGTAAGAGCTAGCTCACTTACAAGGTACGCATTTTCTGTTGAAGGTGCTACAACATTTTTAATGTGGTAAGTATGAATTTTATGATGTATATCAATTAGAATAACAAATATGATAAATATAAAGATAATCATCAAAAAGCTATTTAACTAATTAGGAAAATACTTTAGACACAAAGGAGTACTTACACAAAAGTAAACCTAAAACTGACGTGGCTTGATGTGATATGTCAGATGATAAAATTATTTTTATTATAAAATAGATTTAACAGATCTCATAAAGTCACGTAAGTTTGTGGATTTACTTTTATATAATTTTTTTATATTTATAATAGTTCTATTATAATTATACTTAAGAAAATGAAGGAGACAAAAAAATATATAAAATTATTGACACTACAAGAGAAACGAGTTTTTGTTACCAAAATTTTGCGACGAAAATGATTATTTTCGACGGTTTTCAATCGGAAATAGTCATTTTGGTCGCAAAATTTTGGTAGCAAAAATCCGTCTCTCTTGTAGTGTGAACATATCTTATAATTATATATACTTAAGAAAATGAAAGAAACAGAAAATATAAATTTATTAAACACATAACAAATCAAATGTTTAAAACTCATTATATTAAAATCATAATAGGACATGCATTGCTTCACTCGTTATAAGACCAATTAGATATGTGCATAATAATAATAATAATATTGTTCTTGTAAATAAAAAAGATAAAATAATATTTTTTAATTTTTATAGATACAATTGTTATTGGAATGATAAAATGTAAAAAGAAGCTATTCATTTGAATTTTGAAAAAGTATAATATTTTTTTCAAATAAAAAAATATTAATTTAAAAATTGTTATTAAGTATGATTCATTATTATGCGAAATAATAGGACGAAAATTTTTTTAAAAAAAATATCATTTAATAATTGTTATTCTTTTCAAATAATATTATATATATACGAAAAACAATATTATTTTTAAATCTAAGAGAAAATATAATAAAGTCTTAAGTTTTTCCAAAAGTTCATTAAACAAAATCTTTCACTTTAGATTATTTGAAAGTTTATTATTATTATTATTATTATTATTATTATTATATTCTAATTAATATTATAATAATTTTAATTTTAATTATGAATTAGAGGATAAAAATGTAATTATGCATAGTGTAAACACAAACAAAATCTACTACTATTCATGAGGCTATAACCTATTTTAGTGTAGAACTACAATAGATATTATAAAAGAAATTTTATTGATATTCTTTAATTATTTGCGCAGGTAAGAGGAACGCCATAAATGATGATAAAAATAAATAAATAAATAAAGAGAGAGATTACATAAATCCTAAGAATTAAAGCCTTCTAAAATATAACCATTCTAAAATGCTTAACATCATTATAAAGCAGTAGCAACATGAAAAAATAAGTATTATCCTATAACTAAATAACAAAATCTAATGTCAAAATTGAGGTCAATACGCTTGATTTTTTTTTTTTTTTTTTATCCCATAAGATGGACCTTAAATTTTATTAATAACCCTTATTTATGGTGGAGACTATTTATTTCAAACTATTTATGATAATAGAAACTAATCCATGCAATACTTATTTCAAACTATTTTTGATAACAGAAAAGTATAAAAACTAGTGTTTAAAGTGAGGGAGTCCCGCATGATCCAAAACATATATGCAAAATAAGTGTTTTGGTAAGTGAAAAACTGAGTAAAAAGAAGCATCTATATATACCAATAACTCTTAAGTTTGCTAGGAATAATTTCAAAGACGGTTTTACCCTTTTTCTCTCTGCCGAATAGGGTTTCTGGTTTCAGCCGTGTCTTGGTCTTTACGTGAGGCTGCATGGTAGCCATTGAGGGTGGCTCCAATCGGCCCTCTTTTGCCGATCTGGTGGCTGCCATTCCGCAACCCATCCTTGAGATGGTTCTTGCTCCTAGGATTCCTAAGATGGTTGATGGTGAGGCGTTCTTTCAATTCACCAAAGAAGAAATCGCAAGGTCAGCAGAACCATTCCGCTTCTCGGTAGTTCTGAAGTTTCTGAAACAAAGACCTTCGTTGGATGCCGTCCGATCGTTCATTCATAGCCGATGGGGACTCTTCCAATCCGATTGTATCTTCCATGCGGCGTCCTCGAAATGTGTTTATTCTTATGATGACTTAAGCCGATTTCACGAAAGCGCTCTCGCGGGAGGTGTGTGAAATTAACGGAAGCTTTTATCGTCCGTTTCGGTGGTCACCAGAATTTGATGAAGATGCAGAACCTTCAAGAGTGCCGGTCTGGGTATACCTTCCAGGTCTCCCTCCAAATTTTTATCAAGAATCTTTCTTGAATATCCTCATGATGCCGATAGGGAGTTTTATCCAGCGTGACAACCCAACCAGGTGTGCTACACGTACGGATGGAGCACGTTTGTGTGTAGAATTTGATGCTGCAAAACCTCCTCTTTCTCATTTTTGGATTGGGGCTCCGAGGTTACCGTCTAGTCGCAAGCAAGAGGTGATTTATGAGACTCTCCCGGCATATTGCAATTCATGTAAAATGAAGGGACATAATACTCGAACATGCAGAGGAAAATCTGGGCAGAACGGGTATGGACGTAAAGGGACGAAGGATAAGCAAGAGAAAGGGCAACCGGTTGCTGTTAATGGAGAGGGAATGAAAGAAAAAGATACGAAAATTAATATGCCTGTTGTTACTGTGGAAAATATGCAGAGCAGCGGCAAGGAGCAAACGGGTCCATTGGAAGAGAGGACTACGGTGGATTTACGTCCACTGTCTGCATCTATGGGGGTGATTTCGATATGTGATGAACCAGTGGGGATGGTGGAATCTCAAAATAACAATGTGTTGGTGATTGACCAGGTTGAAAACGGAGTGGAAGCTATAGAACCAGAGGCTGTACAGGATCTACTACGTGTGGAAACTGCTAATGAAGAAAACAGAGGTAATGCGAGGAGGACGGAAAATGTGGATTCTGCTACGTGTGGTGATCTAGGGGAACCGACTATCATAAACACATATTAGAATGTGCCTCTCCTGGAGGTGCAAGTTACGGGACAGGTCTGGCTGAAGTGCAAACGGAGAGGGTGGGTGAAGAGGAAACCGAGAATCCAAGAGTTGAGGATTCGGTTGAGATTGATAATGCAGTTTCAGAGCCAGAGCCGGAGACTCAAGCAGAAGTTTTCAATCAAGAGAAAGACTATCTTACGGAGTTGGAGGCAAATGAAGGTAAGAAAAAATATAAGAAGAAGATGTTTGTTAAAATGCATAGTTCTTCACAGGCTCATGCCTGAGTTTCTAAACTTAACCTATGATTGAGTCCATCTTTGTATGGAATATTAGGGGGGTTGGTACCTCTCAAAATAGATTAAAGAAGTTGATTGGAAAATTGAGACCAAAGATAGTTGTTCTTTTGGAACCATTTCAAAATGAAGAGGGTGCACATCAATTGGCTCGAAAGCTGAATTTTGACAACTATATTTCTAATGAGGGTGAAGGGGGTAAAATATGGATTTTTTGGAATAACACTCATATGGTGCATGTTGTTCGGATGGGTATGCAATTTATTTCTATTATGGTTGGAGAAGGTAATATGAAATTCTTGCTTACTGTTATTTATGACAAGTGTACCTTGGCGGAGAGACGGCTCCTTTGGGAGGATCTTAGCATTAATAATATGGGTTTCGACTCTTGTATGTTTGTGGGTGATTTTAATATTATACGGACTGATTCCGAAAGAAGAGGTGGTAGGCCTCGAACTATATTGGCTATGGAGGAATTTAATAATTGGATTCATCAAGGAGGTTTGATGGAGATGGTGACGAAAGGGAGTGGTTTTTCTTGGTGTAATGGGCAAATGGGGCTTGCTCGTTCTTGGGCACGCCTTGATCGCGCTCTCATGGATAGTTCTTTCTTGGCCTTGTTCCCTAATGCTTGTTGTTCTTATTTACCACGTTCGACTTCAGATCATGCTCCCATGTTTATTAAATTTATGCAGGATCCTTTCTCCTATGGCCCTACTCCGTTCCGTTTCCAGCAGATGTGGGTGGACCATCATGATTTTTTAGATTGTGTTCGGTTAGCTTGGGAGGTCCATATGGATGGGTCGGCTATCTATAATCTGACTAGAAAATTAAAAATGACAAAGGTGGCTCTTTGAGAATGGAACAAAAGGGTCTTTGGCCATACTTTGAGTCGTATTGATGCTCTTGAAAAACAGATTGAGAATATTGAGTAGCATTTGCAAATATCTTGGGAAGACAATTTGGGGAACGAATTACAGGAGGCAGTTTCGGATTTGGCTCTTTGGAGACGTCGGGAAGAGGTGAGATTGGCACAAATGGCTAAGTTAAAATGGAAGATGGAGGGGGATCGGAATACCAAATTCTATCATGCTTGCCTTGCTAATAAAAGAAGAAAAAAAGTTCTACATATGCGGTCAAATGGGGTGGTTTTTGAGAAGCCAGAAAGTATTCACCAAGGGGCAGTAGAGTACTTCACTTCTGTTTTTCATGGGGAGTCACCTGTTGAGCAGCCTAGTCTTGAAGATTATATTGCGCCTGTCATTTCAGAGGAGGAAAATACCTCCCTTATTCGTCCTCCCACTATAGAGGAAGTGTTTGAGGCTGTGTCTTCTATTCCATCTCAGAGTTCACCGGGCCCAGATGGATTTGGGTCGGGCTTTTATATATCTTGTTGGGAGATTGTTAAAGGTGACGTCTGGAAGGCAGTGAAGGAATTTTTTGTGTCAAAGAATCTTCCCAAGTATTTTACGGCTTCATATTTGGTTTTAATAACAAAGGTGGAGTCACCTACAGGTTTTGATAAGTTCCAACCCATTAGCCTTTGCTCTGTTTTTATAAAATTTGCTCCAAGATTATTGTATCTCGTTTAACAGGTTTACCGCCTCGCCTGATTTCTCTCGAGCAAGGTGCTTTTATTCCTGGAAGAAGCATCTTTGAAAATATTAGCCTCACTCAGGAAATGGTTCACTCCATTAATAAAAGAATTCACGAGGGTAATATTATGCTAAAAGTAGATATGGCAAAAGCCTATGATCGTGTGGACTGGGCCTTTCTAATCAAAGTCTTGCGTAGGTTTGGTTTTTCTACTCAATTCTGTGATTTGGTGCATTTTTGTATTTCTAGCCCTTGGTACTCGATAATGATGAATGGTACAGTTAAGGGCTTCTTTCCGGGAGGCTGAGGTCTTCGTCAAGGTGATCCACTGTCACCTTATTTATTTATCATACAACAAGAGGTCTTATCCCGATTGATCCAGAGAAGTGTTCATGAGCACAAGTTTGGGTTGTTTTCACAGGCCCGTGGTACACCTATTGTTTCTCATTTGATGCATGCTGATGATGTCATGATTTTTTCCAATGGTAGCCAGAGATCGGTTAGAGTCCTTCAGCAAATTTTGAGCCAATATGAGAGGTGGTCGGGACAGGCTATCAATATTCAGAAATCAGCATTATATTGTTCGAATAAAATTTCCTCTAGAAGGAAGCATAGATTGTTACGGAGCATGGGATTCAGAGAGGGGTCTTTCCCTTTCAAATATTTGGGGGTGCCGATTATTTTGGGAAAACTTAAACAGGTTCACTTAGAAGATATGATGAATAAAGTGAGGCAAAAAATTAGTGGTTGGAAAATGAGGCTTCTATCTTCTGGTGGAAAGCTCATTTTGTTACGACATGTTATTTCTAGCATGGCGATTCACCTATTTGCTGTTTTACAGGTTCCTCAAGTTGTCATTTTCAAGATTCACCAGTTGATGAGTTCTTTCTTTTAGGGAGAATCAGATGGGCGGGATAAAAGAAAATGGGTGGCATGGAGATATATTTGCAATCCAGTGGAAGAAGGGGGCTTGGTTTGCTGGCCCTTCAGGATTGTCAGAAAGCTTTGCATATGCGCTTTGCTTGGAATCCTATTCAAGGTAACTCTTTATGGGCCAACTTTTTCAAAGCAAAATATGTGGGAACAAAACCTTGGTGCTTAATTCAAGCCTCAAAAGGATCTAGGTTTTGGAGAATGGTTGCTAATTGTATACCGTTGTTGTTGAATAATTCAAAGTGGAAGATTAGAGAAGGAGATATTTATTTCTGGTATGATAAATGGAGGGAGAATGGCCCGCTTATAAATGATATGTCCCCAGTTGGCTCACCTTTGCTTAAAATAAAAGACTGTCGGTTATCAGACAGTTGGGATATGGATATGTTAGAAAGTTTAGTAGGGGGAGAAGTTGGATGAGATTTTAATTTCATTATCAAGGCCTAATTCTGGAAAGGATGTTCTGATTTGGACTCCAATGGAGACAGGTAAGTTTACTACTAAATCTGTCTGGAACTGTATTCGTGTTAGGGGATCTTCTCTTGATTGGCATACTTGGATTTGGAATAAATGTATCCCGTTAAAAATGTCTATACATTTTTGGAGGGCTTGGCATATGGCCTTGAGTGTGGATGATAGATTGCAACGTATTGGTATTCCTATTGCTTCCAAATGTGATTGTTGTATGGTAGGTCATATTGAAGATTTGAATCATGTGATATTTGAGGGTGAATTCCCTAAAAAAATATGGTCCTTTTTTGCCACTATATTTGGTATTCCTATTGGAAGTGGTTGGAAACAGAATGCAGGGATTTGGTTCAGGCAAGCTAATGCATCTGCACAGGTGGGTTTTATTGTGGGTATTATGCCCATCATTGTTACTTGGCGGTTATGGAGGAGAAGATGTCTAGCTCGGATGGAAGGTATATTGGAGTCCCATAACACTATTGTCCATTCTATTTGTGTATGGCTTGGTTCTCTTTCTTAGATGATTAAACGGCTCAAACGATTGTCTCATCGAGATGGTATGATTCTTGAGGCCTTGAGGATAAAACCGGTTGCCCCAAATGTCCCTTCTTGCATAGTAGTAAGGTGGGCTAAGCCACCATTGGGGTGGCATAAATTAAATACAGATGGTAGCAGTCTTGGCAATCAAGGTTCATGTAGTATTGGGGGGGTAATTCGCAACGAGTTAGGACGACATGTCCAGGCCTATGCTTCACATGTTGGTTTTGGCTCTAATAATAAAGTAGAACTTATGGCGCTTCTTCAAGGTTTGAGAATTTGCAAAGCTTTAAATATCACTAAGGTGATTGTTGAAATGGATTCAAAGGTCGTTATTTCTTGGTGGATGAGAGGAAGATGTGGTGTTTGGTATCTAGAGGATTTTTGGGAGGAAATTATTGAGCTGACCCGAACTATACAATGCCAATTTCAACATGTTTTACATGAAGGTAATAGAGTGGCGGATTGGTTAGCCAAATCTGGGGCTTCAGGGGAGGAGTTGGTGTTCTATACTCATTGTAATGTGCCTCGGTTTTTGCGAGGGTTGATCGGTTTGGATAGTTTAGGCCTCCCATCTTTAAGATGTTAGGTCTGGTTGTTTTTTCTTGTCTAATAGGCCTGTCGTTGTTTTTGTTTTTGGAGTGTGGTTCTTTTGGTTTTTTTCTTGGGATTTGTTTTTTGTTTCCACAGTATTCCTTCGCCAAAAGTGAGGGTTTTTAATAAATATGGGAGGGGGTCACTCTTGGACATGTGACCTTCCGCTCTTCTTAAAAATAAAAAATAAAAAAACTCAAGTTTGCTAAAGCATCAGACAAACTATTCTATTCTTTGGAAGTATGAATCAGTCTCCAGTACTATTAATTCTAAATTAAGTTTGCAAATGATAGCATAATAATAATAAACCATATTTCAAACCAGAATGTTGAGCAAAAATGTTTGTCTCGTGAACCATATGTCAAGAAAAACCATATGAATATGTCTCGCTCGACAACGTCAACCTCCTTTAGCCAAAGAAATCGATTAGAAAAAAAAATTCGATAGTAACGATGGAGGAACAGAGCTCGTATAGGGAGGAAACGATGACCGTAGCTTTCGCAGAAGAAAAATGAAGGAGAGGATAAGCTAGGGTTCGGGACGTAGTCGACATTGGAGATAAATTTCCAGTCGTGTGTATCAAGTTGGTCACCTGGGCATTGAAGGTAAGAGGAATCGGCAAGAACATCGAAGGGGAGAAGAGGCTACTTGTTAACAAAGTGGGGTATGATCTCGGGGGGAAAAATAAAAGTTTGTGTAAGTTGGCGCCAAGACCCATTAGCAACAATATTACCCCGTTGCAAGAAATTTTTTCTTATTGCAACGCATATTTTAGCATCTAAAAATAAATTATAAAATAAAAAAACCTTGCAAAAAACAAAGTTAACAGCCTGCCACCATTAAATCGCATATCGATATGAAAATGTTGCAAGGAGATATAAAATCGCTGCAAAAAGTTACCTATTGCAACGATCTTAATTGCAACAAAATAAAAATTGCTACAAAAGGCCTAATTTCTTGTAGTGAATTACCATCGTGATTTCTAATCACACGTCCACAACTAGCCATGCCAGGATTCACTTTAGCTGGAAGTTGTGCAATGGAAGCAAAGGTGGTCTCACATCCACAGCTCCCAAAATTCGCAAACCATCTGCCAAACCATTCCCTTCACGGATTGGAAAACATGATTGATCTGGAAATGCATATAGTAATGGAAGGCAATAATGTGTGTGGCAATTAGGTACGTAGGAGGTTGCTTCTGACCCGCGCTCACACAAGATTTAAGCAAATATCTTCACTTCTCATGAATCAAATCAACTTTACCCTAAATAAAAACAATTCAATTATCAATTCAGATTCAAATACAAACCCCAATTTTCATCATACATATATATATATATATATAATTTAAAAATCAAGAATTAATTATTCCAATCACTGTTAGTAACATCAATTACGTACGTAGGTGATAAACATATTGATCATATAGGCAATAGGTTAAGTGCTGAGAGTACAAATTGTCAGGTTTTAGTTCTTTATGATGTAAATTGCCAATTTTAATAGTTTGTGGTGCAATTTAAAGAAATATATTTAACATTTATGGATTCTATGATAACATCAGATAATATTAATTCTATATTTTCAAGAATTATAAAAAAAAAAAACAAATAATAAACATAGTCCAATATCAATATGATCACTAGATTGCAAAAAAAGCAACCAAATGAGTGTCACGATTTTTCCAAGATCAATAAAAGTCATTGAGTGCATTTGTTTTTGGAAAATAAAACTAATTCATTAAGTGTGAATTTTAAGTAAAGATGATTGAAGAGACCCTATTTACGAAAAGTTGTACGTACCCAGAACTTGTTAATAGTACTGATCCTCCTCCACATTCCGATACTAGCCGAACATTAAATAATCATACTGGAATTCCCATTCTTTCACTGAAAAGAATGAGACAGTTAGATAAGAAAGAAAGAGAATTAATTTGACTACACGGAGAAAATGGAAGTAAAGTATACATATGTATGGATCTAAGTATTTGTATATATCAAAAACAGAAATTCGATCTGCAACCCAAAAAAGGCATTTATTCTATATGGATACAAAAGAAAGAGTTAATTCATGATCACATCAACTTACACATTATAATGCCAAATCATATTTCATTTACTTTTGCTTTTATTAATGCATTGAGGTTGCATGAGGCTCTCACCTGGCCATTCATCATCTCCTTGAATTATTCTGCCATCAATCATTATGTTGGGGACGCAAGCCACCTTGAGCCATTCTTCTCCTTCTTTTCTTTTCAACTCTTCCTCCAACACAGGACAGATGTTCCCTATCTCTAAAAAGCGAAGGGAGGCAGGGAACCCCTCTTCTAGCATGTACTCGAGCTTTGGACAATCGATGATCTTCAATTCTACAAGGGAGGTGAGGTGTTGAAACCCCTCCTTGTCCAATGATTTCAAATTTCCAATTGATTTGATACAAAGATAGGTCAGAGTGGTGGGCAGCAACAACTCCCCAGGAAAGGACTCCACATGATCTTCTGATTTGTCATCGCCGATTTCCAACCATTCAAGAGAGGGGAGTGTTTGCAAACCCCATCCCTTCCAATTTGCAATGAGTTTCTTACAGGTCAGGATCACAATTTGCTTCAGATTGGAAGAGAATCCCTTTTCTGGAAATGACTTAACTTCTGGACAATTTTCTAACTTCAAATTACGAAGAGATGGAAGAAATAGGTGCATCTTACAGGGCATTGCCCTCAATCTCTCACAATATTTGAGAGAAAACATTGTAAGGTTAGGGGCACGCAATCCTCCTTTCGGAAAAGATACAAAATTAGGACAATTACAGATTTCTATTTTTGATATCACCAAATCACCTCCATTTTGTTCTAGAGATTGCAAATTCCTGCACGCATCGATTTGAATACTCTTCAGATTTGGGAATAGGTCTAATGAAATGGACGTAAGGGAATCACAACAATTTGTCAACAACAATTTGTCAAGAGATGAATATTGCTTGTGCATGGGAAGCTCTATTAACATACAATTGTCAATCATAAGTTTGGCCAATGAAGGAGGATCATGTAGAGGCAACTTTGCTCTCAGCTTAGGGCAGTTTGCAATATACAACTCTTCAAGTTGAGAAAATGTTTCGACTTCATTTTTGCCACTCGAGTGAAACCAATTTTCCCAATTCGACATATTCTCCAGCCATAGAACTTTCAAACTTCCAAATGGCTTCATTAAAGAATTACTACTATTTCCATAAAACTCTGGACCCACAGTAACAACTCCATCCAACCCATCAATGTAGAGTTCATTAAGAGAAGGTAGGTGCCCAAGGGTTGGCAAGGTATGACAATATTTGCAACTTATTAATTTCAACATAGACAATGAATGAAGCCCTTCTATCCAATTTGGAAAACCATTACCGCAGTAGTAGCTGATGGTGAGCCTTTTTAAGTTTTCATGGGGCTGCAGATTTTCGAGTACACCTCTCTGACTTTCTTCCGAAATACCAAGTACTTTTTCTAGAGGAATATTCCATTTTAACACCAACGTCTCGAGGTAAACCTTATCCTTCAAGCTTGCATTCAAAGCATCATTGGCTGATCTAACATTTTGGAGCTCTTGAATTAAAAGCTTTCCCCGAAGATTTTTTAATTTTCTCAAATCTCCAATGCTACTAGACCCATTGGCACTGTCATGTTTGCTGACGACGAATTTTGGCAACGTCTGGAGACAATTTAATCTATCCATTTTTATCGGCATCTCCATTAAATGGTAAGTTTCATCAATTTCAAGATGACGTAAATTAATGAGTTGCCACATATCTCTTGGCAATCTATCCAACTTGCTACACCTTGATAACTTCAACGTTTGCAAATTGCACAAATTACATATGGAATCGGGCAACCTGTTAAATTTTGCACAAGAAATATCCAAATAACGTAGATATTTCATGTCGCCAATTGAATTAGGCAACTTAATAATCCCATAGCTTATGCTGCCTAGGGAGAGAACTCTTAAGCACAATATTGTCCTTGGCATTTTGTTTTCCCAATACCATAATGGTGACAAACGTAATGGAAGGAAAGTGCGCAATTGTTTGGCCTTTAAAAGATCAGCTTCAATATCCCACAACGTACCCGAACTTTCGCCGAAACACGATACATAGCGAGTCATCTTCATAATTTTTTTTAAACTATCAGTGCCAAATTGCCCAGCAACGGATTTTGCCAAGTCGTTGACAAGATCATGCATTACAAAACCTGACTTAGTTTCACGACTTGATTGTTGAAATAATGATCTTGATACAAGAGCATCGAAGCAACGATTGCCAACTTCTTCCATAGTTAGTATTTCGGTTTGTTGCAAGAAGCCTTCTGCCATCCATAACAAAACTAATTGATCCTTCTCAAAAATATGATCTTTTGGAAATATCGAACAATAAGAAAAGCATCTTTTTAAATATGAGGGGAGATACTTATAACTTAACCTCAAAGCCGAAAGAATGTATATCCCCTCCATGGGAAGATCCCATATGTTGCTCTTCAATATATTCGTCCATCTCTGGACATTTGATTCAGACCACAAGAGATCGCCAATGGCTTTGATTGCTAAAGGTAGACCTTTGCACTTTTTCACAATTTGTGTACCTATTTCTTTTATCTTTGTATCTGCATTAGAGCTACCATTAAGAAATGCATGCTTTTCAAAAAGTGACCAACAATCATCCTCTGGTAATAGCTCTAGATGATGAGTTGCAATTGCCTTCATTGCCAATGCAACACTTTTATTCCTTGTGGTGAGAAGGATCTTACTTCCTCCTCTCCCATAGTGCAAGAGCTGGCTTAAGAACTCCTGATGAATGGGTTTCTCACTCCAAACATCATCCAAAACAAGGAGAAATTTCTTCTCATTCAAATTCTTCTTTAGCATAACTTGAAGCTGCTCTGGATTCTTAAATTCAGGACAAGGTGACAAAGTTGTTGCCTCTATAATAGATTTCTCTACCATGGGCATAACAAATTCTTCTGAAACACAAAACCATATTTTAAGTTTGAAATGTTCTTCCACCCGACTATCATTGTATGCCAGTTGAGCAAGGGTAGTTTTGCCGATTCCCCCCATGCCAATGATGGCAATCACGCACGTTTCATTGCCACTTGCATCAGACTGGAGCAATAAGTCAATTACTTTTTTCTTGTCCTCATCCCTACCAAAAGTGTCAGACTTTGAGACGTAAGAAGTGGACAACATTTCCGGATATTGTTTTCC
The DNA here is from genome assembly GCA_011037825.1 of Carya cathayensis. Classification (NCBI taxonomy): domain Eukaryota; kingdom Viridiplantae; phylum Streptophyta; class Magnoliopsida; order Fagales; family Juglandaceae; genus Carya; species Carya cathayensis. The sequence continues at coordinate 2,004 of QGSO01000954.1, read as the reverse complement.
TCCAACTCCTACTTGTAGACCCATAACATCCTTTTGTTTTGCTAAATCTTCTAGTCTATGAAGTACCTCTTCTATGTTTTGATCTAGCTTATTGAAAAAATTATCAAACCAATCACTTACCTTTTCTGCAGCACTAGTACGAGATTCAGGGTACAGCTGTCTTTGCAAGGCTTCAGTAGCAATCTCATCCAAGATGTCCTCCGCGTCGTAGAGAGAATCCCTCAACTCATCAACCCAGTTTTTAACAAAAGGCTTCGTAAGTTCCTTTTCCTCCGCGTCTTCAAGCACAACATTCAGAGAGCACTGTTGTCTTCAATTTCCTTAAGAGTCCTTCTGTTAGTTTTCTTCCCTGCATGAAGTCAACCATCTCACGAGATATCATTCTGTCAAACAACACATTGAGGGAAGCAGAGAGAAATGCCAAGCCCAACTCAGCCATGTTTTTCTTCTTCAGAATGAAAGAAATCAAGGGAAATGAAGGAAGGTTTTTTTGCAAACAGCAAAGCAAGCTAAGGTTGCAATAAAATTCTTACTGTAATAAAATTAAATAGGAGAAATGTCAGTGGCACATGCTCTGGGTCATTGACTAATTGGTCATTGATTGAATTTCTAAGAAAGTTCTTGTGAGAAAATGATAGTGAGAAATTAAAAAATCTTACTATAATAAAAAATGATAGGAAAATGGCTTACACGGTTTAATTAGGTGGTCTGTCATAGTCATATTGTCAAAAATATCTCATAACCCACAATAATAGAGATCCCGGTGAGAAAGCACAATGCTACTGGAACGAGTGTTCTAACAGATGCTTTCATCCTATCATTACAATTACAAATTTTCTTTTTAAATATATTTTTTAATATTTTTTAAAAAAATATATAAATTTAATAATATTCACTTACTTAACTATTAAAAAAAAAAAATCGATACGAATCATCGATCCAATTCATCAATTCAAAAAGCATTTCTCCCTAAGAAAATCATCTTCACAGAGCTTCATTACATTAACCTTTTTACATCTGGCAGCTCTCAAAGAAAACATTTACCATTGTTTTTGTGTCTCATCTTATCTCACTTTCCTCTTCCTGTTAAGATGGTAAATAAGATGTCTTTCTTCTTTAATTTGGAACTAATTACAAAAAAAAAATGGCAATATATATTAATACAAATTAATAGCTACACAGCCTATACTTTATCCTATCCAAAGACATGGAGTATAGCTACACATGAATCTCGTTTGTTTGCGCAGATGAGTTGGAAATAAAGTTAAATAAAATATTATTATAATATATTTTTTAATATTATTTTTATTTCGAGATTTGAAAAAATTGAATTGTTTAATTATTTTATTTTATATGAAAATTTGAAAAGTTATAATAATAAGATGAAAAGAGATGAGAGAAGTTGATAAGAATAGTGAAAATAAACGATCAACACACTGTTTTTTTTTTTTTTTTTTTTTTTTGCCTGGAATTATCTTCTTTTCCTGCTTTTCTACTTTTGTTTTGTTATTCTTTTCCTAGAATTGAGTTGAGATGAAAGAGTTAAAAGTTGAATAAAGTATTATTTTTCATATTATTTTTATTTGAGATTTGAAAAAAATAAATTGTTTATTATATTTTATTTGAAAGTTTAAGAAAATTATAATAAATATATGAGACAAGAAAAGATTAATTGAGATAATTTTTTAATCCAAACAAAACCTTATTGAATGGTGGTATACCACCAAAAGAAAGCTAGGGAAATTTCTTGGACATCACCTTTGAAAATGAGAGAGATGGCAATACAAAAAAATACATTTTACCACCATTCACAATTTAATGCATGCGTGGACCCCTTATTAAATATCTCATGATAAAGGAAATCATCTCTTGTGGTGCTAAGGGAACCACAAAGTCCAGAGGGAAAGAAGAGTCAAAAGTGTCGCACTTAGAGATGAACCTCCTCCACAACATGATATCAGATATTTATCTCAACCCACTCTTTCACAACATTAAACATTATTA